>JAODAL010041834.1:0-35466 GCA_025379985.1 Phyllomedusa bahiana
GCCCAAAATACCTGTGTTTTAATTTTTATTGCAGTACTTTTAAAATTTTAGTAGACAAAATTTTTTATACACTGAGCCATACTTTTATGTATAGTTTACATTTAAAGTATTAAAATAGTTTTGTGTTTTAAAGTTTTTATAGTTGGCAAGCATACATATTTCTGACTGTTTTTGGGCTAAATCAAGGTTTTTACTTTGTTTAAATTTGGGACCGGTGTGGAGTTTTCTGGGCCTTTTTGTTTCATGAAGGAGGGATTTTGCACAGCACTGCAAACAGCCTTGGAAAAAGGTTTAAAGCTAAGAAAAGAGCAGTGCCCAAAAGCGTCCGAGTGTGTATTGTGGCTGAGGTGTTTAGTTTTGGGGGTTTTTAAAAGGGGACAGTATTGTACCGATTTTTATTTTTGATCTGTGTGTTTCTCTCTCTCTCTCTCTCTTTTTGTAACATCCCTTTTATTTCATATTGACAAACCCCCCATCCATTTGCACAACTTGTGCAATGTAGCAATCTTTGAACGCAGTTCGAGGGTGCTACTTTTGTGCAAGATAGTGCACACTGCACATTTAGAAGCCCGGATCCTGCATCAAATCAGCAAGGGGCAACTGAGACCCATTGCCAATTTGGGAAAGGAGTTTGCTGCTCACTGAGCAAAAAATCACATGGGAGAGCTGGAGGATGGCAACATGGAGGAGGGATATAGGCATTAGCGGGGTAACAGTCAAAAAAGAGTAGAGGGGAAAGTGTCAGGGGGGGCTAGTCCTGTGGTACCCCCCAACAAATTTGCAAGATTGGCAGATGATGGGATTCAGCTCAGAATTAGCCGCTACAGCAAGACACTCCCCCGTCTGCTCCAATAACGGGGGAATAGGGCCAGGCGGTAACAGGTGCGCTAGTTGGGGGCTCCATTATTGGGGAACAACGGGGAATTGTCACAAAAACCAGGACATCAACATCTTTTACCTGGGCCCCCCTTCCCCAAAATCGCGATTTACAGATTACTGGGGGGGCTGGTAAGAACCCGCGTCCATCCTGAATGGAATTCAACAACATAATCACAGAAAGAAAGCAATCCTATATTAAATATAATGAAAGGGAAAATAGGGGAAAAATAAATCAGGTCGTATTTATCTTTATACCTGCTATACTAATGTATAAATGTCTTGGGCTTTTTTTTTCGTGATAGGGAGCACATTAGGGCGAATGGGGGAGCCAAAAAAGGTGGGGTCGCCCTTTTGGGGCAATTTACCCCGGAGTTAAAAGGATTAGGGTAAATGGGACATTTTATTCCTAGGTCCCTGTTCCCTCCTTACCCCTTAAACCCAATTTGAACCTGTGTTAATCTCACCATCTGTAACTATTCATATTTTTTTATATTTCAAATCTTTTGAATTGCCTTTTATATATGATTACAGTGTTACTTTTAATTGATTATAGTAAAATTTACATTTTAAGATGGGGTTGTTGTTTTTTTTCTGCCATTATACTTTACTGAACCTTTCAGGTTTGGAATACATTATTGTCGGGAAAAGTGCCCCAAACCAGCAGCCTAACTCAAGCAAACATAAGCCGTCCAATATATGAAATGGATGGCCATGTCAGCTCATATATTAAATGAGTTCTCCAATGAAACAAGCTCTTTAATATTAAATTTACAGCAAGTTCTACAACTACATGCATGCAATATCACTCTCTATACCTACCTATTTGGTTGGTCAGTGCCATAAGAAGAAACATTTTTGAACAGTGTAGACACTTCCGTCGTAATGACACCCCATAGTCCTAAGTCCCCCATTCCCATACACATCACATTATGGTCACACCCAGCCAAGTCATAAACCTTTACCTGCAATAACAAAGTTTTTCATGCAAGAAATAGTTAAATAACTGCCAATCAAAAACCAGGGATAATACAACAAAATAAAACAACCAAAATTTACAAAACTAATAAACGCCAAACAACCACACTTAATAAAATATATGAAAAAATACAAAAATATTGTATTAGAAAATATATCAATTCACATAAAATAAATGATGGTGCTGGATTACTGAGAGTAGTACTGGGAAAAAAAAATCCCAATTAAAAACAAAAAAATATGAAAAAAAAGATTTA
This sequence comes from Phyllomedusa bahiana, assembly GCA_025379985.1. NCBI lineage: Eukaryota > Metazoa > Chordata > Amphibia > Anura > Hylidae > Phyllomedusa > Phyllomedusa bahiana. The sequence continues at coordinate 2,112 of JAODAL010041834.1, forward strand.
TAAATTAAACCCTGTTTCCCCGAAAATAAGACATAGTGCATTTTTTTATGCAATCCAGAGTTTGGCTGCTTATGCTGATGTTTGTGATGAAATCACTACAATATATTAATGCATGTTGATTTTTTGTTCAATAAATGTGAATTCTTGTTTATGTAAAAATAACACATCCCCTAAAAATAAGTCTTAGCTCGTCCTTAGGATCAAAAATTAATATAAGACACTGTCTTATTTTCAGTGAAACAGGGTAGTAAAATCAATGTATTCATAATCAAGAAAAATATATACCCCGAAAAAATATAACTGGTAAATTGAGTAAACACATATCCCAAACTAATACATGACATAGTGATCACTAATATAAAAAAACTAATAAACTGATACAAACCAGAAACACCCAATGCGTGTTTTGCAGAAGCTTCGTCAGGGGTTCCTAGTAGTACTCTCGGTATTCCAGCATCGTCATTTATTTTATTATATGTGATTAGGTATATTTTCTAATAAAATATTTTTGAAGAAATACTTAAAGAAAAGTGTGCAATTCAAATAATACACATCAGTGATTTGTGAGATGAAAAGAGATGTCATAACTGTAAGAAAATGTAGAGTCTTGTCCAGAAGACCGATCTATCTATTTGAAGGTTGAAAAGTATTCACTGTTCTGTTTAGTATGATGGAATAAACCACACAGACCATGGACCAAAAGAAGCTAGGAAGAGCGTAATCTCAGAAAATTCTAGATAAGCATATTTCAGTGACCATTGTGGAATCTATTTCTTTATAGGAATGATACAATTCTTTCCACAAGTGTATAAAGTTGTGTATGTTTGCTTGTGCTGTATGTTCATGGAAAAATGTGTCATAATAGGAGGTACCCTAAGTGCAGAAGTTGCATTGTAATATATCGTCCGTGCAAATCAAATGATGGGTCAGTTGTGTGACTTGAATTTAAGTGTAGCACAGACCTTAGTATAATGCATTTAGACAGCTACACCCTATCCTTTCAAACATTATGGTATATGTCCACGTTTTCGATTTTTTTATTTAAAAAAAAAAAAAAAAAAAAACAGTATTCCCATTTAAAATGCATTGGTGTCCAACTAATTTTATGTTTAAGCTGTACATAATAGAAAAGAAATCACAACCATTTATGGAACTATAGCTGCACTTTTTGTGTAATTGAGTGCTAGACAGTGACCTTCATAATGCCATGTGTGTGGTGAACCGGATTGGCATGGAGGGAGGCAGAGGAAAGGGAGGCGGGAGCCGTGGGCCCAACGGGAACCTGGTCCTTGTCATGGTCGCTAAACTTCACTACCCACACCTCATGTGCTCCTCCAGCACCAGTGAAGAGAGGGTCTGCACTGCTGATGAATGATGGTGGTAGTTGTCTCCCCGGGGCACACTCCGAAAACGATCTCTCCCTTGACTGCCCACATGTAAGATGGAGGTTGATGTGGCCTTGATGTGTGGTGCAGAATAAATGCAGGCAGGAGGCAAGGAGAAGACGATGCAAAATGGCCTCAAGCCTCTTTAATTCAAACCTCGGTACAAAGGATAGCAGACATCCTTCAGTACACACTTCTTGATTTCCCAATGCAACCACTCTCAACCGAGGTTCTTAAACCCAGTCCCTCGCTGAGCTAACTCCATCCTGACCAACTCCCATTCAGCCAGGAAGATGCAAAAGTTTAAAGCCGACCCCTGCAGTAGTTGGCACCGACACCCTGAAGGTGGATGTCTGCGCAGAGATCCATACTCCTTGGCGAGAGAGCAAAGCTCTCCAAGAGATGACAATGGAAAAGAGACCCAGAAGAGCACAGCTCCCCCGAAGAGAGACCCAGAATAAGAAGTGTTTCTATCTTTTATAATTTTCTAATCTGACCCCACCCTGTGATGTTGCTATGGTTACTCCCACCAAGGCCCTGAGTAGCTGCAAATGGATACATTTCATACATCTTGCACCTGGACATGACTCACAGACATGCTCAGTAGCACTTGGCTGAACAAGAGGTCAATTCTAGAACATTCTCAATACAGTGATATAGAAAAACAGTGCAAATAGATTTTCACATTATAAACCTTATTAAATCTTTTAACCCTTTAAAAGTGTATTGTTCCACCAACTCCTGCACACTACATGTGTAAACATCAGTATCCTGGACAAATGCAACAGGCAAATTAGAAAGATACATCAATAACATGTTCTTAGTAAAGATGGAAAGGTATTGTCTCAAGATCAGAACTGCATGTACTTATTGAAAAGAACTTCTGTATGCAACACTGCACAGAACAGAATGTCCAGAACATAGCTTTTATTGCTTATTGTCTATACAGTATTATACACAGATTTATGTTACAGCTGATATTCATCTTAGATTTAAAGAGGATTTGCTGGCATGTTTGCCCAAATCAGTAGCTTTAGCTGCTCAAGCATTTCATGTTAGCAAGGAGTTGTAGATTAGAGATTTTCCAAAACATATTCAAAAACTACTTTGTAGAAAATGTAAAAACAAAGCAGTAACATTTATGGTATGTTCACACGGTCTTTTTGGATACAATTTCGGGTCCGTGTTGAATCCGAAAATCACATCCAAGAACGTAGCGTCATAGCAGCTGCGTTTGGATCCGTGTTGGATGCAGTAGGATCGCACCCTATACTTTATTATAGGGCTCCTGCTGCGTCTTTCAGACCAAGAACTGACATGTCAACTCTTGGAACGGAGCCGAAAGACGGATCCAACAGACGCAATGTAAACACGCATCGGCGATCACTCATGTGAACGCTGATACGTGTTTTACATTGCAAGCAATGTAAAACGCACTGCCCGTTGTCATTTGCATGGTTGGGTCTGTCTAGACGGACCAACATGCATCCAAAAGCGTATGTTCACACAGGCCCAACACGCCAGGTGAACTTACCCTTACGCATAAGATAGCTGTAAATATACTGTGTATCAGATGCACTATATTCAGAGACTAGGGCCCAGATGCATGATAAGTGCCCAAATGGAAAGTGTCTTAGGCAGTTCTGTGCCAAATGTGAGTTGATGCTTATGTTTGAAAGTGTCTCACGGCTCTTTATAAATGTGTCACGTTGTAAGACCAACTGCCCATGCGCCACAAAAGTGTCCTACGCTGTAACTAATTTTATCTAAGCCTCACCATTTTGAAAATGGCGTGAAAAAGGACACATGAACTGCATTCTTTAGCATGGATGGGCTTTAACAGCAGATGACCAGTATCATTGCCATTGATCTCTAATGGAAACTGAATGGCAATATTTCAGTGAGAAAAGAGAACAAACATTGCATCATCATTACACAGTGGGAAAAATATTGCCTGGTCTGATGAACACAGGTTTCTGATGCACTATGCTGATGGGACAGTCCGAATTTTGTACAAGCAACATGAATTGATAAACCCTTCCTGTCAAGATTTAAACATTGAGGGAGGCGAAGGTGGGTAATGGTGTGGGGAACAGTTTCTTGACATACCCAGTTTCTTGACATAACCTGTGAATGTTTGGAACAGTAGGGCTTATCTAAGCATCGTGGGTAACTGAATTCATCCCGTCATGATTCAATGCTTTACTAAATGGGTGTTTCTAACCAAAGTGGCCATTCAATATAATTAACAAATGTAGTTTAAAGTAACTAAACATGCATACATTGTGCTCTTTAGCCCCTTATCATGTGCTTCATTACGCACTTAAAACAATTTTTTTTTAAAACAGGGAAAGAAAGCTGAGTCTATCACAAAAAGACGTCTGTGATAGTCAAATAACTAAAAATGTCACATAAGAGGCACAGCCAATTATAGCACACTGTAAGCACTACCAACTTCTGAAATCATCCTTGCTACAAAGATCATATATGTAATGATGGGGACAGTAAAAATAAGCACTTTTGCAACTGATTTGTATTACCTAAATCATATAGTATAGCAGCTATTAGGTAATCTGTAATGTCTAGAGCTAAATCTAAAGCCTAGGGGTCGGGCCACACTCCTTTTGCTGTGATTGGCTGCCTGATATTTAGTTCAGCCCTGTGCGGGACACGCCACCTGTGCTGTGATGCTGTGACTGGCTGCCTGCACTCTCTGTGCTTACTCCCCTCTTAGCTGTGTAAAATTCAACTAGCTGCCTAAGCTTTCTGTGCTGGCTGTGTCTGTGTCATAAAGGCTGCCTGAGCTCTCTATGCTCCTCTCCCAATGATAGTTCTATGTGATAGTCTCTAGCTGTTAGATTCACTATCCCCACCCATATAACACAGCCTTATACATTCTGCTCCCCACCACTTCCTGCCTGATAACAGAGGTGGGAGCAGAGTGCATTTCTCATATTTGTTTCATCATTTTAGGCTGTATGTTTAACTGTTTCACCAATACAGGTGTTCTGGTTAGAAGTATTGGAGCCTGGGAGGGAGGTGACAGCTCTCCAGTCATGAGAACTGATCACTGCAGGTGGTCTGCAGAGCACTGACATCCTCTCTCTCCCACTGCTCACAGAGAATGATGATGATGATGACTCAGGAGGGCGCAGGGACTGGGTGTGATGATGTCACCAGTTTTCAGTGAGGGAAGACAAGCTTACTGAGAGGAGAGACAAGCCCCTGGATTTGAAGCTGTAAGACAGAAACAGCTCAAGTCTGTGAAAGCCTGTGGTGAGAAAACCCCTTTAAGGACCAGATGCTGGTGTATGAACATAAGTAGCAAGGAACACTGAATGGCAGTGCGTCATTTAAAATTCTCTTCTCCTTTTGGAAAACTTATTTTTAAATGGTTAATGTGAAAGCATACTGAAGATTTAGGTTCACCAATTGCGAATTGATGGCTTTGTACTAAAAGATGTGCATCACTGAATGTCTGTCTAAAAGCATTAAGGCTCATTAAAATCTGATAATTGTAGCTTTTAACAGCTATCCTGTTATTACATTCACAACAAATCTGCTTCCTGAAACAAAGAAAACAAATATTTTTATGGGTAAAAATAAGAGAGGAAATGCATACAGAGACAACAAAGCTAGACTTTCACTGAGCTCATGCTATGTTTTCTTGTGAGGGTGTTTAATGGTAAAACAGGAAATATACTTGGTCATGGAACAAAAGTATAACGCTATATAATGCATACATACCTCAGGGATGCAAGATAAGAATGGCTTGATGTAAATGTTTGAGTTATATACTTTAAGGTCATGGTCTCCAAATCCCCGAGTCACTCCAATGGTAGCCATAACTCTAGCCTATTGACGTAACAATGCATAGCAAAAAAACAAACGGTTAGTGCTACTGAGTTATATACCTTTATTAGCACTCCTACATAAGTTTGTATCAACCGTTATCTTTCTGTTAATAGCATCTGAAGACCAGTATTTCTCTTACAAAAAGAGGACTGTTAGGTATATATGCTAGCAGTTCATGCTAAGCTTCTGTGTTATGCAATGTATACTGAATTAATTTTGTATTGTCAAATATTATATTTTATATGACATTAAGATAACAGAAAACGGACTCTCTAGTGTCATTTAGCTGTGCTGTAAGTCAATATGTGACACATGAAAGCCTTAAAATTTGACTTGGGATATTCGCCAAACCACATCCTAAAGCTCCACTGTTGTCACATGCAGAGAAAGAGAGAGAGACAAAGGGCCACATGGATGAAAACTGTCTAGGTCTAAAACTCACCTTGTTGCCCATAGCTACCAATCAGAGCGCCCCTCTCATTTTTCCAGAGCACTACCGTATATGAAATGAAAGGGGCGCTCTGATTTGGTTGCTATGGGCGACAAAGTGAGTTTTAGACCTAGACAGATTTCATACATGTGGCCCAAAGACTGTATGGATGCATAACATTAGTAACTCAAGTGCACACCATCATTAAGAGGTCAAAATATCTTTAAAATAAAGTATTTTTTAATTTAAGTCTAAATTGACACAATTTCTAAGCTGCTGTGTTCTACATAAGACATAAATCTGATGGTGATAACTAAATACAAGTGGCTAAAGGGGTTGTCCAGCGGAGGAAGATTCTGTGTAAATGGTGCCAGGCTCTGAAGAAAAAGTCACATTTGACCTGTTAAAGAGCCTTGGAACATTACTAGGAATTAAAAGCCTAGGCAGTAGCTCAATCCATACGGAGAGTTGCCCAGCTGTTTCAGGGTATTGAACTCTATAGTAATCTTTGGTAAGTTTAGTAGAACCATATTGTATCTAGGTCTTGTGGCTATATTAGACATCTGAAAACAACCTTGGGTTTAAAGTGGTTGCCCAGCTGTGGAAAAGTTAGACTTATCTACCCATCGTCTGCCGCTTCAGAGCTTCTGGGTTCTCATCAAGACGAGAACCAAAAAGGAGGAACAAAATGGCCTTAAAACATAACTTTTAATATATCAATAGTTATAAAAAATACATATCAGTGCAAACACATTAACCTCAGTTACAAAAAGAGTGAAAAGAAACACACTCCAATAATGAGGCACACATATGGGACAAGGACTAAAAAATATCCCTATGAAACCCTAGGAAGGGGGACTATTACACCCTAACCTATGTAAACAATCAGGAAAGTCGCCCCAATAAGGGTGGTCCTGGCAAGAGCCTGACCCTGCAAACACTTTCCCTAAATACTATCCTATGGGTCCTATCCCAACATGTTTCGATCCTCCAGCGGGGATCGCATCAGGGGATGATTAGGAGCAGGGACCAACAGGCAAGAGAGGTGCGGCAGAGATTATAGCTGGTGCACATAAAATGAGTAACTCATGAAAACTGCACAATATACTGTATATACTCACGAAAACCCAGACAATTCAGTCAGAACGGATGCAAGGAGGATATATGAGCTAGTCAGCACAAGGTAGGGTACAGGCATCGATCACCAAGTAAGAAGACCCTGCAGAGCAATAGTGCAGGAAACACGTTCCGCACCCTGGAAGGGTGTCCCAGCAGTGGGTTGCGGGACGTGTTTCCTGCCCTATTGCTCTGCAGGTACTTCGTATTTGGTGATCGATGCCTGTACCCTACCTTGTGCTGTCTAGCTCATGTATCCTCCTTGCATCCGTTCTGACTGAATTGTCTGGGTTTCGTGAGTATATATATATTGTGCAGTTTTCATGAGTACTCTTTTTTTTTTTGTGCACCAGTTATAATCTCTGCTGCACCTCTTTTGCCTGTTGGTCCCTGCTCCTAATTATCCCCTGCTGGAGGATCGAAACATGTTGGGATAGGACCCATAGGATAGTATTTAGGGTAAGTGTTTGCATGGTCAGGCTCCTGCCAGGACCGCCCTTATTGGGGCGACTTTCCTGATTGTTTACATAGGTTAGGGTGTAATAGTCCCCCTTCCTAGGGTTTCATAGGGATATTTTTTAGTCCTTGTCCCATATGTGTGCCCATAATTGGAGTGTGTTTCTTTTCACTCTTTTTGTAACTGAGGTTATTGTGTTTGCACCGATATGTATCTTTTATAACTATTGATTTATTAAAAGTTATGTTTTAAGGCCATTTGTTCCTCCTTTTTGGTTCTCACATTTTGGCTTCTGAGGTATTTGTAGCGATATATATCCACTATACTTGTGGTTTTTGGTATTTCTTCTCATCAAGAGGAACAGAAGAGGCTCCCGCTAACTTCACTGGCAATAAAGCATGAGCCTCTCCTTTGTGACAAGACAATAACAAGGAACTGCAAAGCAACAGATCCTGGGAGCTCCAGTGCAGCAGCAATAGTGACAAGCAGGTAAGTACAACTTGCTCCACAGCCTTACCTCATTTACATGGAATTTTTTCCGCTCGACAACCCCTTTAAACCTAAAGCTGTTTAGATAACTGCAATACCACCACCATACTCAGATTCCTGTGGCTCTACTACACTTACCAAAGATCACTATAGAGTTCAAACACTCTGAAACAGCTGTCAGATGATGGGCAACTCTACATATGGATTAAGTAATTGGCTTAGCTTTTAATTCCTAGTCATGTTTTAAAGCTGTTTACTCGGTTAGATGTGACTTTAAGGAATGCTTCTTCCCATATGTGGCACCAGAGACCTAGCTCTTTTCCTTATAGCTTGCTTGAATACAGAGTTCTTTTATAATCTAAGATTTAGAAGATATGTGTGAGGCTCAAATTTTCATGTTCTAGTATGGAGGTTAAAATGCAACTGTCTGAAACTCGCCCCATACATCTTTGCTCAGTTTATTTTCTGTGTGTAAAGTTGCATGAGCCCTTTAATACTGAAAGGCAAAGCTATAAAGATTTTTTTTATTCTTCCTTTGCTTTACAAATTATAGTTTTATGATATAGTCCCTTTGTCATCCCATGTAAGGATGGTCATAAACTTTTGAAGATAATTTGTTATGAGTGCCCCCGCTTGGCAGAATGCGGGAGCACTAGTTCTTACAGTGTCCTGTCCATACCATTTACCAGTCCCCTTGCCTCTGTCCACTGACCACGCTTGCCTGCCGCCTGCCCTGGTCTTTCTGCCTGTCCCCAACTACGAGTCTGCCATACTATTCTGTACCTCGCTACACCCAGGCCGCCACCACAAGTGAGTCGCATGAAAGGAAGCGACCTGGGGGTCTCTTGCCACAGCGGCAGGCTTTGGTGAAAACCAGAGGCCCCTTAGACTCCGCTTCCTGCTGAGGCTTACACCACCACTTGCAGTGGTCCAATGGACCCACTACTAACCGTCCTGTTAGATCCTGACATAGTGCCGTTGCCGATTGTTTGAGACATCAAAACATTTGTAGCTCAGCAGTTGCAACAGATGAACCAGCTGACCACCATGATACAAGAACTCCTTGCTATTCAGAAATCGCCATCACCACCCGCTGCAGCTTCTCCACCTATGGTTCCTGTGACGTCTGTCAGTCCTAAGCTGCATCTCTCCTTGCCGACCAAGTTTGACGGAAACCTTAAGGCCTGTATGGGTTTCATTACACTCCCTGTGGGATAGAAACAATCCTGTGGCAGCGAACCTCCATGCGTTCCTGGACGAATTCCACAGCGTTTTCGAGGAACCCGCCAGTGCATCTTCTGCTGCGACTGCTCTGCTAGACCTACGACAAGGGGATTCCACAGTCAGGCAGTATGCCATATAGTTTCGTACTCTTGCCTCTGAATTTTCCTGGAATAACGAGGCCCTTGATGCCACGTTCTGGAACGGTCTCGCGGGCCAAATAAAAGACCGGCTGGTTGGTCGAGATCTCCTCTTCTCTGAGTGACCTCATCTGTCTTGCCACCTGCATTGACATTCGGTTCGCTAAAAGACAGAAGGAGCTTTGCCAACAATGCGAACCGGTCTGGTCATGAAGTCTTCCCTGCCTTGCTCCGGTGTTTAAAAGGCCTCCACTGCCTCCTATGGCTTCTTCGGAAGAACCTATGTAAGTGGACAGAGCCCACCTTTCTCAGCAAGACCAGTCCCGTCGACGACAGCAGAATCTTTGCCTCTCCCGCGCTAGTTCTGAGCACTTCCATGACTACATCATCACTATCCAATGCTCGATTGGCAAAGAGTTGAAGTCCCACGTTGAGGACAAGACTGCCACTCTTGCTGTCTGATTGCGCCCCGTCCTGTATTTACCGTTTCTCCACTGACATCTTCCAAGTCACTACATACCAGGAATTCACAGATGTTTTCTCTAAAAAAAACAGGCTGATAGACTTTCTCCTTATCGGCCTTATAACTGCCCTATTGACCCTCTGCCGGGTACTAGCCTTCCACGGGGCAGAGTCTATCCATTGTCTGTGCCAGAGACTCAGGCCATGTTGGCCTATTTTAAAGAAAAGGTTTTATCCACAAGTCTTCCTCTCCAGCCTATGCTAGGTTTTTCTTGGAGAAAAAAGACGGTTTACATCCCTGTATAGGCTATAGGGATCTCAACAAGATAACCGTGAAAAACCGGTATCAACTACCACTAAACTCAGAGCTATTTGACCGGCTCCATGGAGCCAAGATCTTCACACAGATAGACTTGCAGGGAGCCTATAACCTCATCTGAATTAGTGAGGGTGATGAATGGAAGACCGCATTCAATACCTGGAATGGACACTTTGAGTATCTAGTGATGCCATTTGACCTATGCAATGCTCCTGCCATCTTTTAAGAATTCATTAATAAGAAATTCAGAGACCTCTTGTGTTGTCGTGTATCTTGATAATATCTTGGTATTCTCGGACAACCTAGAATCTCATCGGGCTCATGTACGCCAGGTTCTAAGATGTCTACAACGCAATCAGCTTTATGCCAAGCTAGGGAAATGCATCTTTGAATGGACCTCCCTGTCTTTCCTCGGTTACATCGGTTACTTTCCTGGATCTGCCAGCTACTACCGACAGTTTATTTCACACTTCTCTATCGTAGCAACGCCAATTGTGGCGCTTACTAAGAAGAACAGAAATCCCAAACTTTGGCCATCTGAAGCAGAGGAAGCCGCCTTCTGTCTGAAGTTCGCGTTTGCCTCCACGCCTATCTTGTTTTCTCCTGACCCGGAGAAAGCCTTCTTTCTTGAGGTCGATGCCTCCTCTGTGGGATCTTGTGGGTCTTTCTCAAAGACCTTCTCCCCCTGCAGAAAGATATTGTACTATTGTGGAATGGGAATTATTGGCCATTAAGTTGGCCTTGGAAGAGTGGTGTCATGTGCTGGAAAGGGGTTGTCATCTACACGGATCACAAAAATCTACTTTATCTACAGAAAGCACAGCATCTAAATTCTGGCCAAGCTAGATGGTCCCTCTTCTTTTCTAGGTTAATTTTCATGACCCACTTCAGACCTGCTGATAAGAACGACAAGGCCGATGTTGAGATGACTGGGCCAATCTTCTATATATACAAACAAAGAAATCCATGCTGCTTACCCCTTACTCTTCAATCCATGGCTTGGAGTTCAACTTTGCAAATCCTAGCTCCGTTTGAATATAAGACAGATGACGCGCAAGGAGAGCTGCCAGTCCCGGTTCAAATCCAATGCACAAACTCCCATGAAATAGGATAATCCAGCGGTATTCCATCCATACGTCTTTATTCACATAAGTATTACAATCAGGACAGTGTAAAAGATTGCGATGTAAACCGCTTACCAGTAACTTGTAACATGTCGCCCAAAGTGTGGTTATCCACAAAGTATGTACGGCTGAAAATTCCCAGCTATAAGCTGGGTCCACGTTTCCTTGGTCCTTTTGAGGTACTTCAGCAGATTAATCCAGTGGCTTCCAAACTCCGTCTTCCTTCTACAATGCGCGTTCTGAACTCTTTCCACATCTCTCTACTCAAACTGTTGTCCCTCAACCGCTTCTCCCAAAAGGTTGTTTCTCCATCCTCTGTAAGGGACACTGCTAATGTTTACGAGATTAAACAGATTATGGCCAAGAAGACTATTAGGGGAAGCAGTACTATCTAGTGGACTGGAATGAACTGGGAACTAGACAACAACATCCTCAACTGGGACCTTATGCTAAATTTACATCGGGCAAAATAAGGAGAGAGGGAAGGGCCTTAGTCCACTGACCTCACTTTCCTGCCACCTGCCCTGACTTTCCTGCCTGTCTCTGACTATGAGCCTGCCATACGATTCTGTACCTAGCTACACCTCAATTGCTACTGCAAGCAAGTCGCGTCAGGGGTAGCCATCCGGGGGGTCTCTTGCCATAGAAAGTCCAACTCGCCTTGTTGTGGGCTCTGGTGAAAACCATGGGCTCTTTAGACTCCACTCCCTGATGCGGCTTACACCATCGCTTGCGGTGGTACAGTGGATCTACTACCAACAGTACTAACACAATCACTGTGTATTTATAACAAATTAAAATTGTGTTTTATTTGATTCTATAAGTAAGCTTTGATTCATGTAGGGTTAGACTCAACACACACAAACCTTTTTGCCTTCCCCATAAATAAGTGGAAACTTCATGTCATCTTCTTCAATAGTTTTATAAGCCCTGTAAAAAAAAGAATGGAGTATATGTGAAACTCCAGCCCAACTATAGATTTCGTAAGCTGTGATTCCAGTTTACTTTGGGTACCTGTAACCCTTTGCTGCCAGTCCTGGCCTTTATTGGGTGAAAATTTTTTCATTTCTCATCACCACCTTTCCGATATTTGGAACTTTTTAATTTTTTTTCATCGCCATGTTAGGGCTTCTTTGTTTTAGTTATAAGTTGCATTTTTACTGGCACTATATTGGGCTGTGTATAACTTTTTATTAACTTTATTTACTCTGTCTGGGGGAAAAAAAAGAAACAACACAGGAATTCCCCCCATCACCTTTCACAATTTTGCAATGTTCACCAAGCAGCATAAATAATGCATACAGTGAAGGAAAGAATTTTTTGATCCCTTGCTGATTGAGTAAGTTTGCCAACTGACAAAGACATGAACAGTCTATAATTTTAAGGGTAAGTTAATTTTAACATTGAGAGACAGAATATCAAAAATAAAATCCAGAAAATCACATTGTATAAATTATATAAATTTATTAGCATTTTCTGAGACAAATAAGTATTTGATCCCCTCCCAACCAATAAGAGTTCTGGCTCCAACAGACCAGTTAGACACCCCTAATCAACTCGTTACCTGCATTAAAGACAGCTGGCTTAAATAGTCACCTTTATAATAGTCCACAGACTCCGCATCGACATTGATCTGTTGCACCATGCAAAATCTCACCTTGTGGGGTATCTTTGATCATGAGGAAGGTGAGAGATAAGCCTACAACTACACGGGGGGAACTTGTTAATGATCTCAAGACAGCTGGGACCACAGTCACCAAGAAAACCATTGGTAACACATTACGCCATAACGATTTAAAATCCTGGAGTGCTCGCAAGGTCCCCCTGCTCAAGAAGGCACATGTGCAGGCCTGTCTGAAGTTTGCCAATGAACACCTGGATGATTCTGTGAGTGATTGGGAGAAGGTGATGTGGTCAGATGAGACAAAAATTGAGCTCTTTGGCATTAACTCAACTCACCGTGTTTGGAGGAAGAGAAATGCTGCTATGTCCCAAAGAACACCGTCTCTACTGTCAAGCATGGAGGTGGAAACATTATGTTTTGGTGGTGTTTCTCTGCTAAGGGCACAAGACTACTTCACCGCATCAATGGGAGAATAGATGGAGCGATGTACCATAAAATCCTGAGTGACGACCTCCTTCCCTCCGCCTGGACACTAAAAATGGGTCATGGCTGGGTCTTCCAGCAAGACAATGACCCAAAACATACAGCCAAGGCAACAAAGGAGATGCTCAAAAAGAAGCAAATTAAGGTCATGGAGTGGCCTAGCCAGTCTCTGGACCTTAATCCCATAGAAAATTTGTGGAGAGAGTTGAAGCTCCGAGAAACGGAAGGCTTGTCTGGTGGAAGAGGCATTTCTCGAGCTTGTAGTAGAGGCGATTATTTCTCAGGCGACTTGGATCCGGTGAGACTCTGGGTCAGGGGAAAACACCAGGATATCGTCCAGATAAACGACTATTCAGGAATACAGGAGGTCTCTGAAGATGTAATTTATGAATTCCTGGAATACCATTGAGGCATTACACAGACCGAACGGCATCAAAAGGTACTCGAAATGTCCATCTCGGGTGTCTTCCACTCATCACCCTTACAGATCCGGACCAGATTATAGGCCTCTCGCAAGTCCAATTTGGAAAAGATTCTGGCACTCCGAAGTTGGTCAAAGAGCTCTCTGATTAGTGGTAGTGGATATCGATTCTTTATAGTAATCTTGTTGAGACCTCTGTAGTCAATACAGGGGCGTAGTGAACTGTCCTTCTCTACAAAGAAAAATCCGGCACCAGCGGGAGAGGAAGACTTGCGTATGAACCCCTTCTGCAGGTTCTCTTGAATGTAGGCCAACATGGCCAGAGTCTCCGATACAGACAGTGGGTAGACCCTACCCCGGGGAGGGCTAATACCGGGTAGCTTGGGACAATCATAAGGGTGATGCAAAGGAAGGGTCTCAGCCTGTTTCTCCAAGAAGACATCTGCAAATTCCCGATATGGAGCAGGAAGACCCGGCAGAGGTTTGACTAGTATGAGAGGAGAAGTGGAGCACACCGACATGCGGGTCACAGCGCCACTCGTAGAAGGGGCACGGGTGGGCCTGTGACAGGTATCTTGTTAATGGATAAAAACAAACTACTAAAATTTCTATTTTGCAGGTTTTTTTTCTACACCTGCCTAAAACGTTTGCACAGTACTGTATACACTCCTTAAATTACCGTAATTTGTATTTATAACAGCCATTACAACTTTCAAGAGATAAATCCTGATTCTAAGAGGGTCCTATCTTTTAAATTAGTTTGGATTGAGAATTAGCCACTAGAGCCTTCAACAAATAATAGATCTTGAATCCCAAGGAAGGTGTTCCATACCCTCACATTTAGGTAATATGAAACAAACGTTGTATTTTCTCAATTCTTTAGACCCCATTTTATTCATTGTGCCATTGTTTAACCCAATGGACATGTTTTTAGGAAGTTATATCTGAGAAGTTACAGTATATATACCCTGCTATACTCTATGTTTAAGAAGGTTGTTAAGCTGGGATCTAAGTGTGGGATAGGACTGGGTAAAATTATCTATTTCCATGATACATTCATTCATGAACTCATACAGCATACTAAAGTCCTTATTGCACTTCATCCTATCAGCAAACACTGCAGATATTACCAGCCTGTCATGGTGTGGTCACGATACAACATTCTTTTCTTAAGTTCTTTCTGCTGAATCCTCCGAGGGAACTCAAGGCAAGTAAACTCATTACCCAGCAGCTCTGGCTTTAAAGAGGCCTGAAAAAAAATAAAGTATGAGTTATTTTTCCTCCCCCCACCATAAAATAATATATTTTGATAATTATCCCTAAACACAATAGTCTGATCATAAAGTCATATATTATGGTATTTTTAAGTGGTTTTTCAAAGCACTGAAGAAAGGTTATACAGTGGTCAGGACAATCCTTGCTCTAGGACGGTTGAAGGTGGAACACCTTCCAAATTGATGAGGAGCACTATAGTTGCCATTATGGGGGATGATGACAGAAATTTCCCAAACCTACCACCTGATCATTAATAGTTGGAAAAGTGGCACCTGTGATCACCAGCTAAACATACGGCAGGCTTTTACTGTTAAGGTATGTTCACATGGCTTCATTTTGGTACGCATTTCGCCACGTATTTGCGCTTTAATACGAGCGAGATGCGCGCCGAAATTACGGTAATCCATAGTTCTCATAGAGAACTCCCTGCTTATCTCCTCTCCCCGCTCATAAAATACAATCGTATTGTTTGCGCGGGGAGATAAATGACATGTCAATTTTTTGTGGCGAACACGTGCCGCGAGCAATGAATGTTTATGGGGCTGGCGGGCTACCGGCCCCCCTGCGCCACGGGAGTACGCGCATATTAGCGCGAGCTACTGAAACACACGATGTGCTGCAGCGCGTACTGTTCGTGCCGCAGCACATCGTGTGAACATACCCTTAGGGTATGTTAACACATATTTGCAGAGCATACTGTAGTGTATAATTGCGCTGCAACACGCCAGCAGTACGCCCCGCAAACATGGTAAAATGATAGCACTCATTGATTACTGATGCAACTGCATAAAAAAACCTGGCAGACATGTTTTGTACCACTTTTATTACATGATGTAGACATGGTTTGTGCCTCCTTTGACAAAGGGACATAGCTTAACCCCTTAAGCCGAACGCCTGAAAAGTATTTAATGACCAGAATTTTTTTTTAGTTTTTGCCTCCTTGCATTTCAACAGTTGTAACTTTTTTTATTTTTTCAATGACGCAGTTATGAGGCTTCGTTTTATTCGAGATCAGTTGTACTTTATGGAGGAATAGTTTGTTCACTTATAAATAATTGCAATTTTTCAATTGTTTTCAATTCTTTTTTAAATTTTATTTACACCATTCACATTTCACACTTAATTACTTGTTAGATTAATTATATACGTTATTACAGTTGTATGGATACCTTATATATGTAGGGTTGTTTTGTGTGTATAATATATGCACAATTATTTTTTGTTAAACATTTATTTTTATTTTATTATTTATTTGTTTTTTCCTTTTTTTTAAAAAAATCCCATGAAGGGAGAACTGTTACTTTTTTTTTTTTTTACACTTAGTAATGTATTAGCATATTCATATATGCTAATACATTGTAATCTGTGTCAGTCTGACACAGGCAGTGATCAGGGCAGCTCACAGTCTGCCCTGATCGCTGGCGTCTTACACAGACAGCCCTGAGGCTACTCAAAGTCCCCAGGGCTGACTGTGCAGCCATTCCCCGGGCTCTGTCGGGTCACTGGGAGTCCCGATCACCAGACAGAGCAGTGAAACTCTTTGATTGCGATGTGGTGACGAGCTGCGGCAATCAAAAGGTTAAAGCACCGCGGAGCGTTGGTTTCCCACACTCCCCGATGCTTGCAGGAGCTGCACTGGGAGCAGGGCTGCGTAGTACACCCCTGTTTCCAGCGCTGCTGCAGCGCAGCAAACTCCAATGTCTGCAGCAACGCCAAAAAACGTCGCTGCAGACGAACGACCTGCACCAGCCGACGTCAAAAGATGGTGGGCGGTCATTAAGGAATTAATGCTAAATGGGTATGCTAACCAACCTTTTCGCTCTATGTATGCAGGGATGTGGTTTGGTGGATAGTGCTTGAGCATGAGCCACTGTAATAAATGTGGCTCCTTCTAAGGCTAAGTCTATACGGCAAGTGTCAAAATGCAGATTTGCACAAAAGCTGCGATCGGTTTCAATTTGCTGACGGACACGTACATTGCATGTATGGGGCCAACGACAAATCTGAGCAGACGGTAAAAAATCTGTGCTGTATAGACTATAGCACAGATTTTTCATTGATATCTATGCAGCACAGTGTACCGTCGGATTTAAAATAATGAATCCGCCGAAAATTTCACAGTAAAGCTATGCTGTGTAGACATAGTGTAAACTTAGACTAGACAGTTTTAGGCTAAGTAGTAAACAGTTTTAGAAAATCTGCCCTATTGTGTTTTTCAGGGGATTGTCCACAAATCGACCATAAAAGAGGACTTTTGCAAGTGTGTGCCAAAACAGGTATTTTTGAAGATTTTGTGGCTGTTCCTAGGTGGATTGGGACAAAGCACTAAGGGGAAGTGGTCTTTACTGGTTGATTTTGGTAACACCTCAATTCCACTTGTTTTAATAAACTTCCTTAATTGTGCTGTAAAACCCTCACATATCAGTGGTCATATAAGCTATCTTTAAACAGTACTGCTTGCTGCATAGAGAACACCACATGTGAACAAGGTCTAACAGCACATGTGGGGAATTTTACCACAGGAGCACTGTGAAAGTCACAAGTTCCTGAACCTGACTCAGAACAACATGCAATAGGCTCATATGACTATTCTCGGCATCTGACTCGTCAGGGATGTTGTGGTTTTCGTTTTCAGAAGTGCTGGGGCTGTGTTTGTAATAGTAAGAAGCACATTTTGCAATATTTTTCAGGGAAGTGTCCTCACCATGCCAGTCATAAATACATCAGAAAGTAAAATAGAACAAAAATGTGCATATACAGATAATATAAGCAGAACCTTGCTAGTGATGGGATATAGGCTAGGAGGAGTACATGGGAGCATTATGTTCTTACTAGCAATTGTATCCTCTGCCTTTCTGTTTCCGGAGTAAACTCATGTGACATCTCAATGATTTTCCCTTGTCGGATGATTATGGCCCTGAAAATACAAGTCAAAATATAAGTAGAAGACAAAGGAGCAGAAGGCAGATCATATAATAGTTACAGTGGGTTTAGATTTTTTTTTTACTGTGGATTATGCTACACATCTGTGGCAGAGTCCACAGATTTTGCTAAAAATTTGCAAATTTGCAAATTGCTCAGAAATTTGTGCTTTTATACACTTCTTTTGGAGACCCCCATCCTCAAATATTGCACTGTCAGTTGTAATGGATTTTCTCCAACATCTATATATACCCTTATAATGCACAGTTGAGCAAAATTATTATGCTGTCTAGCTAATATCCAGAGTAACCACCGTGTGCAGCACAGACAGCAGATAGATGGGCTGGGATTGACTTAATAAGGTCTTGGTAGGTTGTCACAGGTATCTGGAGCCATGCCTACTGCTTCCCACAGCTGCTGGAGGATCCATAGAGCAAAGACAACAATTAAGGTGGTCCCACAAATACTCAATTGAGTTCAACTCTGGGGCATTAAGGGACAAGGGCACTACTTGGAAGTCTTGGTCATGCTCTTCCAAGCAATATTTGAAATTTCTAGCTAGGTGACATATCACATTGTCTTGCTGGAAGATCCCATTTGCACCAGGGAAGATAATCAGCATGTATGGCTGTAAATGATTTACATGGAGGGATATGTGTTTAGACAGCCTATCGGACACCTAATAACTCCACCAAGCTAGCTCACAACACGTGACTTCCTTCATGAAATACATATGCCAACAACGAAAGTAGTCATAATAATGTGACTCAACTGTGTATACACACAATGGTGATAAAATAAACAGTGACATACAATGGCAAGGATTTATAGAAGTAAATCACAATCACTACAGCGGTACCCAAAGCAACCTATCTGAAAGCAGTTGTCTAGGAAAGAAAGGAATTTGCAGTGCTTTTCCTGGTATTTTTAGCTTTATAAAAATAAATAGGAATGATACACATTTATTGTACAATTTCTTTCTTCTTCTGGTGCTTTTTATTTAGCACAACATTCTTTTTAAAACAGTATGCTCTAAAGGTTTTATTTTTCAAGTCTTTTTTTAAATAGGCTTCTTTTTAGGAAAAAGAAAAGTATAAAAAAATGTTTCTGAATGAAAAGGGCACTGAAAAAAAATGCTAATAAAAATATTAGGAAAAAAAAAACCACGTAAAGGAGACTAAGGATACATCCAGACGATGAGTACAATTTATTTGTCACATTCTGCTGTTGAAACCCTTATTTCCATAATCCCTGGAACAATGACACTACTCCAGAACACTAGTCATGTTCGTATAGAATAGTAAAGGAAGCTCCAGAATATCTACTGAGCTACATTAGATGGTCCCTACTCTGTGCATTGCTGTACCCATTTTCACACACAGAAAATTTGTGTCAGAAAAAATGTGGGCAGCTTGATAACTTGTTACCAAAATTATCCCAGGACATTTAAGCCTCACCCTTAGACCCGCCCAAAATGTCCATGCCCCTTTGTGATCATTCTGCCACTTTTGTGACTTTTTCCCACGTCTTCTAGAAACTACATTAATAATGTTAATGACCAGCTTAGGAGTCATAACTTTTTTTTATTTTTTAAGTGACGTAGCTGTAGAAGGCCTTGTTTAATACAGGAGAAGGAATGATTTGAGGATACATATAAATTACTGTACTATTTATTTAAATTTAAAATGTTTGTGTCATGATTTTAATAATAGCATTTTCTGCATTTTTTTTAATTGCTTACATCATTCACATTTCACACTAAAAAACCTTTTAAATAAATATGGATACCTAATAAGTGAACATTTTTATGGCTACTGGATCCCACTACATAGCCGTCGGCTGTCAGCTACTACTTGTAGCTAACAACCGCCGGTTACAGCGCGAGATGGAGCCACCGCCATCCTGCACTGTTTAACCCCTTAGACCACGGGTGTCAAACTGCGGCCCACCAGCCGTTGGGAAACTACAACTCCCATCATGCATTTATATAATCTATAACCGTGGGAATGATGGGAGTTGTAGTTTCCCAACGGCTGGTGGGCCGCAGTTTGACACCCCTGCCTTAGACGCTGCGGCAAGCATGGCAGCAGCGTCTAATGGATGAGAAACGGTGCTGTGCACTGTTCCTCACTACGATCAAGGCCCCCACGGTGAGATCACGGAGCCCAGATCACTTAACATGGCAGCTAGAAGTCTTGTGAAGGCTTCCATTGCTGACATTTTTTGTTTTACTACTTCCTGGAATAACCATATATTATTATTATGGGGAAGATATATTGATGACATCCTGGTCCTCTGGTCAGGATCTCCAGAATCTTTTGGAGACTTTAAGGCCCTTAATATCAACAAACTAGGCCTTAAATTTACATATGAAGTAGGAGGTCACCTTGACCGTTTTGGACTTAAAAACCTTTCTAAATCGAGATGGCACATTAAGAACAAGTATTTTTAGGAAGCCTGCTGCTACAAATAATGTACTGCAGTGGGGCAGCCATCACTTTATCCCCTTAAAAAGGGGAATTCCAAAAGGGAAGTACATCCACCTAAGGTGGAACTGATCCACTGCAGAGGAATATAAAAGACAAGTTTGGGATATGAGGTCTCGATTTCCAAATAGACCTCATGAAGGAAATGCGTACCAATATGGTCTTAAACAAGTTACAGCTGCTTGTTAACAAAAAAATAAAAAATTCTGATAAACATCAAGAATTATAGGCACTGGTGATCTCTGGTACCGGACTCTCTTAGATCTGGTCGGACTCTTCTCCTTGGGCACTAGTATCCATTGGATAGTTTGCCTAAATCACCATATACTAGTGCAGTCATAAGTGGGCACCTCAAGGTATTGTTGGTGGTCTCAATGACGACAGGATTCACGGTTTGGTATGTTGATAGATGGTATTCTTTTTGTTTCTTTCTCGTTTAGGTTTTGAAACTGATAAACCACTCCTATTTCCTCTAACTCAATTGCTCTACATCATATGCACAGTGAGATTAATTCTATATATGATATCTTGTGCTGCTTATATATACATTTGAATATGACCTGATCTCCTTCTTTGCTTTTATGTACCATGATTATATTGTCAATTGTGGGATGTCTGAATGTCTCTGCTTTTATATCTTTCTTTATACTCAATAAAGCCTTTTTTTTTAATAAGAAAAAAAAGAATTATAGGCACATATGATAATCAAGCTAAAAAGGTTCGAGCAATATATAAAAAACATTGGAGTATATGGAGATCAGATCCTGAATTGGCTAAAATTATATCTAAATACCCGGTAATCACTTGTAGATGAGGATGATCGGCTGGTTTACAGCCATTTCTCCACACAACAACCAGCAGGCACATGGCTTGAAAGACGCCCAGTGGGAACTTTTAAATGTGGGAACTGTAAAGCATGTTCCCATATTAAACCAACCAAAACTGTTACTAGTGCAATTACAAAAAAGCAATATCGAATCTGTGGCTTCATCAATTATGGAACAAAAGGAGTTATATACCTCTATACATGTATATGCCTAAAAGAATATATAGACAAGACAAAAAGAGAGTTCAGAAGACGAATTTGAGACCATATAGGAGACATCATCCATAAGAGAGATACACCTATTGCCTGACACATATGGGAACAACATGGAGGGGATTCAAACTGTATATCATTTTGCACTATTGAATCAGTTAAATATCCCCCGAGACATGGAGAATGGGATAAGAGATTGCTGCAAAAAGAGGCCCTGTGGTTACACAGGATGAAAAATGTGAACCCACTGGGTCTCAATGAACACCTGACGTTTTCTTGTTTTATATAGGGGTTCTTAAATGAATTAAAATATATTGCTCTCTATTTGTATGGCCATATAGATCTCATCTGGGATTAATTGTCCTAATAGAGTTAATTTTTCCCTTCTTTTTGAATGGTCGCTTTACTCCTAGAGGAATTAGGGTTCATATATACAATGTAATAATACAGTGAGAACAATGGGACTGTAAATAAATAAAAATGCTATTTTGTATGTTCACTCTAGAATACAGATTTAGTATATATAACTTCCTTTGTATGAATAGCACTAAGTGCTGTTAGTGTTATCTTTTATTAATGGAATGCATCAACAGTATTATCTCTTATGTTATACCGATGCCCCCCTTTTTTTGTGCAGCACAGATATGGCGCGCCTCTACGTTGACAGTGGGCGGTGCGTGTCTATTGAGAGAAGCGAAACTGTATTGGTGCCATCTTAGAGTTCACACTTCATCATCGGTCTGCGTATATTGGTGGCACGGTGTGCGCATGTGCAGAGGACAGCAGAAAGTAGCATCTACGCCATTTTGGTAAATTTAGCTATGTGATCATGAGGGCGCACATCAGATGAGGACCGGAGTTCAGTATTTTGAATCTGCTAAAAAACCGACCGTACCCAGAATATAGAACATGTTGTATATTCTGACGGACTGACGTTGGATTCTCACAGCCCCAATGTACTGGGCCGCTGGATTCTGCGCACAAAAACGGCAGTACGGCACGGTCCAACAATTTGAAACTGCTGTCGGATTTTGGGAGGCCTTTTCAAATTGCTGTGTAGACCTAGCCTAAAAGTTATGTTTTAGTTTTGAGAAACTGTGGTGTCAGGGAAGTCCCCTTTGATTATGCAGTGGTCTCAGGCTGCCCTAGAAACAGAGCTGCTAGTTACAACTCCATTTCTAGTGCAGTTGCAGCGTTGAGAGCTCCAAACCCCTCCTGAGGCAGCAAAGACAAGAGAGAACCTCTTAAGAGAAAGCGGTAGCTCATTAAAGGGCTAATGTGCTGTTGTGTCACTACTTATGTTCATAAATGGATTAATGTGTTGTGATTTTGGTCATTTAACTGGGATTTTAATTGTCTCTGTGAAAAAATTAAAATGTTTGAATTACTGTTATTATGGGTGAGCACAGTGTTGTTTCTAGGCTAATTCACACTCATAGCAGAAATAAACTCCCTCCACTCCACACATCAACATGTTGTGTCATGATGCACATCATCACAATTAAAAGAGTTTTCTTACCACAATTATTAGCTTTTGAGGAAAGGTAAATGAAGATTATTACCGAACACATTGCTGTTTTTATTTTGCTTTTATCAGGAGATAAAAGAGATTTTATTTCCTGCTTGTGTACACCAGTTTACCTACATCGCTGACCACCTCTCTTTGCTCCAGGCTGCCAACTGACTATGGTTAGCGACTCCCTGCTGTAACGGGCTCAGCTAGAAATAGCAGAGCTGATATGGCATTCACTGCTATAGAACCACCCACAGCCTGAACATGAAGTGTGAGTCTGAAGATGGCTGTGGCTCTGTAAGGGTAGGTTCACACCACTAAACTGGTCCAAAAGTGTCGAAAAATACTGTGTGAACATACCCAAAAACAACATGAAGAGGCAACCCCTTTAACTAGTTCCTAACACCTCCCCTAACCCCTTTACTCTCCTTTGTGATCAGGCACATTTTCCTTTTTCCTTAGTACTTGGAGGTTTGAATGCTATAATGCTTTCTTACACTTGGTTATTGTCTAATGTTTCACCTTTCTTGTGATATGTAAGGCTTTATTTTTATGTAAATTTTACATTAGTTTTTTTTAAATATTAGGAAAAATGGTAAAATTTAATTTTTTTTAAGCAAAAGTGGAGCTAAAAAAAGGTTTATAATTGTTTCACTTTTCTGTCACTTACATTCATATATAGGCATTATAAGAATTAGGGTCATCAGTGGTGGAGTTAAAAGTTGGAGTTTGGGCTTTTCTTTATTAATTTTTTTAGTTTTTTATTTTACATATTGTGTATTTTTTCTGATTTCCCCAGTAACTTGGGCTTATATGTTACAGCAGAAATACACCTCCTCAAGTCAATGAAGAGCTGATCTAGGTCTGATAAGATCCAACAGCTTCAGCAGTCACTGAGCCCCGGCAGTCATATGACAGCCGGGCCTGAGACGCAGAGAGCCTGAAGGCTTTCTGCAATCTATATGCATTAAGCACTGTATATACAATGATCAAGCAGGCAGCATCAGTAATAAGCCATCCCTGTCTTCTCCTTGGAGAGCCTGGCTTCTGCCAACAGCCAGCTCTCCCCTCCTGCAGCTGCACACTAACACTAAAGGGATGTTCACACGGCTGATTTGGGCACGGTTTTCAGTCGTATTGCGCGCCATACTGCGCTCCAATACGGCTGAAATCTGTCCCTGTCATTACGGTAATCCACAGTTCTCATAGAGAACTATGGATTCCGTCTCTCCTCCCCGCTCGGCAGGGAGAAAGTGACATGCACATTATCCTGGTGGGATATGCACCGTGGACAATGAATGTCTTAGGGGCCGGCGAACTGCCGGCCCCCACGCCCCCGTCCACACGCCGTAATTGCGGGGCGAAATCCGTCCCGCAATTACGCCGCCAATAAGTCGTGTGAACCGGGCCTAAGGGTGACATGTATGATTTTTGCCGCTTGGAAGACAATTTAATTGCGCATAATAATAGTGTAGAATGTGCTTGAATTTATTAACTCGGTCTACTGGGGGTCATAAATCGGACGCATTCTAGCACAGAAACGACACTTCTCACTCAGGTAAACCACTTTTAAAGTGCTCTACCTGTTCCAGCAGTAATGCGCCTAGAATTTCCATATTGAAGCTATAAATTTGTAGCTTCGTACGTTTCTAGTTCACCCCACCTCCTGCACACCCCCCGATCTCAGGCGCATTACAAAATGTCACGGGCGCTCTGTAATGCACCTTATATTGGCAAGCGGGCGTTTTAAAAATATAGCGAACGGGGCAGCGCTAGATCTCGGGCTGAAAAGATGGCAGACTTCTGGCGCAGCCCCGCTCATACATGTTCCCTTAAGGGTATGTTTACACATCGTTTTTTCAGGGTGTGTTTTGCCACATAATTGCACTGCAGTATGCCCGAAGTACGCCCCACAAATACGGTAATTCATGGCTCTCATTGAGAGCTATGATTACCTGCCATTTTCCCAGGCGCACAATACGCACCAAGAGAAAGAAGTGACATGCTTACGTGGCGGGGAAAGTGAATGTCGGTGGGAGCGCTTCAGAAGTATGTATTGGCCAGTGCATACTTCTGAAGCAACAGGCATATTGCAGGCATATAGAGGCGCTTACAGTACGCGCCACTATACGCCTGCAATACGCCATGTAAACATAACCTAATTCTGCACAACTGCTTTTGAAACAACTGTGCAGAGTTAGATGTTTGCTGTCCAGCCTTAAAAAGTCACAGTCATCAGTACGAGACTGGACTATAGCCCTCCACCTCTGAAGGTGAGCAGCGCACAACACAGTCCCCTCCCGCCCTCAAAAAATGGCTACAGCTGTCTGCATCTGAACTTAACTGGTTTGGCTCAAATCCTCTTCACTTTGCAACGCTCCTGCGAGCTACATTGTGAATTGAGGATAACTACATCCAATAGAGTGTGCTGTGGAGTTCTTCAGCTCTTTTCCTATGAGACTTTGCTTTATGCAAAACAGTCAGTGAGGTCTGATAGGCAAGTAAATCCTCACACCAACCAATTTATTGGTTCCTCTCCTCAAGGAAAGATCTTTCCCCTTTGTATTATAGCGAGAGGCACTATGTAGGAGTGTAGAGACTTGTACACCATTAGTGCCTCCATTGAACTTTAAATATATTCTAAAGGGCTTATAGGAAATGAGCTGGGACTCTTGTAGCACCACCTATTTGATGTAGAGTTCCTCAAATCACATCTCACTCACTGAGTCTTGCAATGTAAATGGGTTTATAGCCAATCAGATATTAATTTGCATACTCGGGATGTTGT
This sequence comes from Phyllomedusa bahiana, assembly GCA_025379985.1. NCBI lineage: Eukaryota > Metazoa > Chordata > Amphibia > Anura > Hylidae > Phyllomedusa > Phyllomedusa bahiana. The sequence continues at coordinate 27,661 of JAODAL010041834.1, forward strand.
CCCTCATCAGTGCAAAGTAAGATACTGGTTGATTAGGTGAGAGTCTCCTGGTATAGTTCAAAAGGAGTATACCTACATGGTGTATCTCCTTAATGAAGACCATTACCCCTTTTAAACTTCTTCAGGGGTCTCTCACCTAGCCAACCAGTATTCTTCTCTGCACTGATGAGGGCCACACCATAAAACAGCTGTATGAATATAGAGATGAATATCAGGTTAGCTCTAATTTAGATTGCAAAGTTCAGTGAGTTGGATGTGAATGAAGAAACACTAAAACCTATAGATGGTGGTACAAAAGTTCTAATTCATTTTCCACTAGCCCTTTAGAATATAATATAGCGAGAGAGATAACATCTCAAATAATGTGTAAGGCTGGGCTCATACCTATGAACAGTTTGTATACTGGATAATTTTATATATATATTTTTTTTACTTTCTCTTCAATACACTGATTAGAGTTGTGCGAACCCAACCCATTGGTGTGTCACTGCTTGCTTCTAACTTTGGGAGCAAACTTCTGTATCTTGCCAAGATGATCCAACTGCATGCTCTAAGGCACATTTCATCCTCTACAGTCAACCAAGCGATATATAAATGATTGCTTCTGCCAGCAAGGCACAACATTGTTCTGTGGCAGTGGGGCAGTGCCATTGACCCGGAAGCGCTCCAAACACTTACGTTTTTTCAATTGATAGCTATGGAATATTCCAGCTCATTAAAATTGTCAACTCTCCTACATACCTCTTACCTATTATCTTGTAAGATCATCAAGCACTGCCTAAGAGCCTGAGGATAATGCATATATACCAACAGATGCTCCATCTTTCATAATCTTTCAGCATAAGATTGTAAATGAATTTTAGGTACGCCCTCTTATTATTATTTGATTTTCAGAAACAAAAGGGTTTCTCCTGGCAACTCTTCCAAACAAGCCATCCTTTTTTCAGACTGTCAGCTGGCTTGAATATTTTCAATTTGTAAATACTGTATATACGCGAGTATAAGCCGAGTTTTTCAGCACAAAAAATGTGCTGAAAAAGCCGACCTCGGCTTATACTCGAGTCACTGTCGGCGCTCGGTGCTGCGATGGCCCAGGCGCCGCCAGGGACACTTCCGCTATATATACGACTCCTCAGGGAGTGCATATAGTTGAATGCTGAGTCAGCTGACAGCATCTGTGTGCTGCCGTGGCTCGGGTGCTGTCGCCAATCTCTTCACCTGTATACAACTCCTCTCAGAGCACATACAGATGAAGACACCACTGCGGAGCAGAGAGCGAGTGCTCCTTGCTCTGCACAGACAGCATGCGTGTCATCACGCTGCCTGCGCGGCCTGATAAAATCACGCTCTCTGTGCCGGCAAGAAGACGTAGCGCTCAGGAGACGGAGCAGCGAGGGAGTGAGGTAATTACTTGTATTTTTTTTGGGTTGTTGCCTATATCTGCCTATGGGGGACAATTACCTGCCTATAACTACTTACACCTGCATATTTGGGGACAATTACCTACCTATACCTGCATATTGGGGGACAATTACCTCACTATACCTGCATATTGGGGGACAATTACCTGCCTATAACTACTTATACCTGCATATTTGGGGACAATTACTGCCTATACCTGCATATTGGGGGACAATTTCCTGCCTATAACTACCTACACCTGCATATTGGGGGACAATTACCTGCATATACCTGCATATTGTGGGACAATTACCTGCCTATAACTACTTATACCTGCATATTTGGGGACAATTACCTGCCTATACCTGCATATTGGGGGGACAATTTCCTGCCTATAACTACCTATACCTGCATATTGGGGGACAATTATCTGCCTATACCTGCATATTGGGGGACAATTACCTACCTATAACTACTTATACCTGCATATTTTGGGACAATTACCTGCCTATACCTGCATATTGGGGGACAATTTCCTGCCTATAACTACCTATACCTGCATATTGGGGGACAATTACCTGCCTTTACCTACCTATACCTGCATATTGGGGACAATTACCTGCCTATAACTATCTATACCTGCCTATGGGGGACATATACCTGCCTATGGAGGACATTAAATTGCCTATACCTGCCTATGTAAATTTATTGGTAGCCATTTTTATTTTTTAAATTAACCAGTAGCCGCTGCATTTTCCACCCTAGGCTTATACTCGAGTCAATGTTTTCCTGTGTTTTGTGGCAAAAGTAGGTGCCTCGGCTTATATTCGGGTCGGCCTTTACTCGAGTATATATGGTAAACTTTCTCAATGTAAAATAATGGACTCCAAATTGTTTGTATATGGCCTTATAATTATCCCCCAGATGGACAGCAAGGACTGCTTCTCTAAGAGCATGTTGTGTGATTTTACTCATCTGAGATTGTAATTACTTACTGTATATACTCGAGTTTAAGCCGAGTTTTTCAGTACAAAAAATGTGCTGAAAAATCTGTCCTCGGCTTATACGCGAGTCACTGTCGGCGCTCGGGCGCTGCCTTGGACTGGGCGCATATAGTTGAATGCCGAGTCAGCCGACAGCGTCCGGGCGCGGTCATGGCCCGGGCGCTGTAGGTGATCTTTTCACCTGTATGCGACTTCTGTGGGAGCACATACAGCTCAAGATACCACGGCAGAGTCCCCTAAAGCTTTGAATGCAGATAATATGTGACCCTAGAAATAATAATTGGGGAATTATTTTGGCTTTTCCTGTCTTTACAGTTTAAAATATGAGAATAAAATATACTAAGGCCTTCATGCTGAGGTCCACAAAAGTTTACTCAATTAATCCAATGAAGCTTGTGCTTCCTTCTTCCATGAAAACTACCTTCATTTAGAACACGTTTTATCTTATTTGTCATAGGCTTCATAATATTGTGTATAGTGTATTGCTCAATATTTCTTAACAATGTGGTCAATGAGAACTTGCTGAAATCAGAAAATTTGCAAAGCATAAGGCTACGAGTCACCATGTGACATACTGATTCATAATACATAACTGTACCTGCTGTCGCCAGCATTGGCTACATATAGCTTGCCCATTAAGCAGACAGTCACAAGAGCACAACAACCTCCATCAATGCTGTGTGATGTTCGTTCTCTTTCAATTTGTTCATCCTGTAAACATACAAAGTCAACGGCAGTTCTATATTACTAAGAAATTGTGTCAAGTGCTCAGATCTAATATATATATATATATACACATACAGTATATGCCTTAGCGCATCCTGTCTGTTACCAAAATACTGCCACCATGTGTTTATATGGCCGTCAAGCTAAGCCATTTATATATTTGGGCTAATAGATTGGGACCTGAAACTGAATTGTTTATATTGAAGAGAACATTGTGGCCTGCACTCACCAGCCAGGGTGGTGGAGGTTGAGGTGGAATAATAAATGCCACCCACTCAACAGTATAGGAAGCATTTTCATGCAAACTTACTCCACTGTGCCCTCACGGGACAAGAACTCTGCATATATTTACTAATGTTGTTTTCCATAATGTAAAATGCCCACATCATGTTGTTATTTAAAGGAACTACTGGTAATCTTAGGTTATGTTCACACACACAGTTTTTTCACACAAATTCTGACTTTTTTCCATTTTTTTTAACGCTGCAGATTTACAGTCTAGCAATACAGAAGAAATCCCATTGAATTCTGCATTTGGTAGCTAAGATGCATATAACCCCAATGAAAAGTGGCTAACCCACATCCAAAATCCGAGCAAAAACCACCACTACAACAGAAAATCTGTGGTGGAAATTAGAGGACGTGATAATTGGCCTTGACCTCAAACATCAGTCTGTTTGGGACAGAAGGACTTGAGCAAGCTTCCATGAAATTAACTCCTAATTTCCTTCCCCAGCAACCAAAATATTAAGAAGATATGTGTTTAGTTCTAGATGTTTGGAGCAACCTCCCTGCTGAGTTTCTTCAAAACTGTGTATAAGTGTATTTCAAAGAACTGATGCTATGAAGACGAATCTTATTTGATTTTGATTTCTCTTCTGTTCATTCACTTTGCATTTGGTTCACACATAAAACAAATTATTAGGGAATGTCCACATGACAACTTAAAGGGAATGTGTCATCAAAAATGACTTATTGTTTAACTCACATTCTTATGTTCAACACATTTTTTAAGAATTTTTGGTTATAATTTCCATATCACTTTCAATATTTTTTAATAATTCTGAAGTCCTGCAGTTTTCACTTTGGCCACTAGGCCTAATAATGGTCTGACACTTCCTGTTCTGTACAGAAAGATTTTCAGTTGTCTGCTCATTATCAGCACAAAGAGGGTCAAACTGAAAGGAGACACCAGTTTGAATAGATAACACAGCATCCACCAGTCATAAGAGGAGATAGTCACAGTTCACCCTTTCACCTCCCTGTACACTGATTTCATCCCAGGTCACGGAGCATGACTCGAAAACTCTCCTATACAAGTGAATGGGGATGAGTCAGTCTCAAGTCTTCTATGTGCATGAAGCTACTGTAAAGTATCTCTCTTACTGCTGTTAAAGAAGTGCAAACAAGGCCTAGTGGCCAAATTATTAAAAAAAATATTGAAAGTGATATGAAAAATAAAAAAAAAAAAATTCCTAAAAATGTGTTTAACATAAAAATGGGACTTAATGACTCATTTTTTGATGACACATTCCCTTTAAATGTACATGTCAGATTCTGTTGCTGAAAACTGTGTCGAATGATGGGTTTTCAACGAGAATTCCACTTCACTGCATGTGGGTTTGGGTCCTTTTATTTTTACTAGCGGTTCATAGCCTGAAATGAGCCTCATTGGTTGTGTAAAAAAACACATGCAGACATTTTGGCCATGTTTTCCAAGAGGTTTTTAGCCACTGACAGCAATAGTACATTTCCATACGTTTTCCACATGGAATACGACCAAAGAGTGAACATGTTCTAAGCTTTTTTTTCATGCTGAAAAGCTGACCAGCGAAAATATGTGTTGTATAAATTACAACTTTTATTTTCTATTGATGTTAGTGGGGATGGTCTACTTTCAGTTTTAGACAAGTGTTTCAAGTCACAATGAAATACTCGTCTTGTGGACAGAACCTTATCTACAGTATAGCTCAGTATACTGATACAAACATACTAGTAGCTTTTACAAAGTGGCTGTAAAATGATAATAATTACAACCTGTTCAAGTACAACAACCTAAAAAAAAATCATGGACAGATCGATTTTTATTTTTTTTTCCCATAAACACTGGAAAAAAAGTTCCCTATTTTTACAGATTGTCAAGAAATGTATAGACAGTTAGCAACCTTATATCTATCTCACACACAAATTAAATAATAACATTTCACCATTCATCATCATCATTAAAAATTCTGTTTTAATTTTGTTTTAGCTGCTGTCTTAGTGATCCATAGTTTACAGCTTGTCGCCAGGGGATACAACCAGTGATGAGAGTTCCTCAGTCCTGGCTGCACATGCTCAGATATCACCTCTCCTTTCAGGAAGCTACTGTCAGTCTCTTCCCTGCTTAGTAATCACACACACTCACTGCTGAGCGAGTGTTTAAGCCCAGGTGCTGTCATTCTACCCCTGTTCTCTGTACTCCTTAGTAATTAGTCAGACAGTGTAAATAGATAAAAAGAAACCTCAATCAGGTCTGTACATTGAGAAAAAAATCTTCACGTTTGGTTCCTGCAGGGATTTGAACCTAGGACTCCTAAGGTGAAAGACAGAAGTGCTAGCCACTCAGCCATATTTTAGCTACTCAAAGCTCTTTACATAAACAGACCTTTGTTTGACTAGAGTGAGCATACTGTGGGGAATGGCATGGTGATATCAGCCTGCTGGGTCACAGGAGATGCAGTTAAAACAAATCGTACTCACGGCACTTTGAACACACTGAAAGCTGAAGCAGGACAAAGCAGGCATGAAATGCCTTTGTGGTAAAACCGCTTTGAAAAAAAGTAAAATGAGTCACTGTACTTTATTAAGTGGCGCAGCCAGTGTCAGACTGTGAATCCCAGCACTGGAGTTGATTCTTGGGTCCCAGCAGTGGAGTTGATTTTTGGGGCCCATTCTACTGCTACACTACATGACTGCACATGCCGCTTACTTTCTGTCTCTCTTTCTCTGCCTTTCCATGAAAAGAAGCCCTAGGCCTGCTATTCTCAGTGGCCCACCATGCCCAGGGGCCAACCGGCCCCAGGGGTATGGGGGGGGGAGCCCGGCCGGGGTGCCCCAATTGGGTTTTTAAGGGTATTGGTAGAGGTCCCAGTAGTGAGACCCCATCAATCAGAAATGGATATGCTAACCTATCAGTTTCCCTGCCTATCTGTTATAAACTGTTTATAATTTGTTTATACTTTACCTAGATAAGGATTTTACAGAATTATCACTTTTTCTGTATTTGTCTTTCTGTTTTGTATGGTCTTTATTAAACTTTTTTATTATTATTTTTTAGTCCAAGTAGGGAATTTAAACATGCAATCATTCCATTGCTGATATAATGCACCACATTATTTACTAGTGCACAATATTATACCTGTCAGTGTAAAACTGCCAGGCATCCTACTTGGCCCAACCTCTGGCAAGGCCTAAAAAGCATACACAGAAGTCAGATCTAGAAGCCTTCATTAGATCCCCATCTAACATATAAAACCATCAGCTCCCATTACATGACACACATTACAGAGGGTGCCAATGGGGTGACAAAGGGACCCCCCCTCTAAAACAACTTAGATGTAATGGTCACTGTTCACTGAGGCACCTAAGGGGTTAAACAGCTCAGATATGAGGTTTGTTCACTCTTTGCCATTAAGCAATTTCTTGCTTAATGGCTCAGACACCTGAGCCCCTGCTTCATCCAGCACACGGCACCAGCTCATTTTGCCCACCGACAAAAGACGTATTATTGTCCTCAAGAGGTTAAAGCGGCATTCCTGCTTTAGACAATGATGTCATGTTATAGCATATGCAATCATTGTCTGATAGGTCTGGTTCCCACCTTCGGGACTCGCACCTCTCTCAATATGAGCCCCGAAACCTCTCCATTCTGAATGGAGAGATGGTTTGGGGCCCCCGTAGACTGAAAGGGGGGGTTTCCCAGCATAGCTGAAAAGGCAATATTTGGTAATAGAACCTACTTTTCGTGCTGAACCCAGACCATCAAGGATTCTTTGGCTGAATATAATTTTGTGAAACATTTTCATTGGCTTGGTCCATTACAGATGCAAGCTTCTAAGACCGCTTAGGTCAATAAATATACCTTTGGTCCTAAAGTGTATACTATCTACTTACCATTTGTTTGAAAGCATTTTCCAGTGCACCAATGACAAGACTCTCAGGAAACACTTGTTTTTCTAGATGGAAGCGAACTGCTGTATCCATGGAAGGATTAGTTATCTCATGAGTTGACGTGTCTGAAACATTTTCAATCCCAGTTCTAGTGGTGGGGTCCAGACATAGTGGAGCTGCTCTAGTCTGCTGCAAGATATGTACGAGGTCTCTTAGCTGATCTGAAATTTGAAGGTGAAGGAGTCTTGATGCAGCCAATGCACATCCGTATCCTGCATGTCCATCAAAGAGTCCCCAGTAATAAAAACTGACTCCATCACTGCCCTGAATATAGAAAGGAGAGGGAAAATCATTCACTACATATACACTCCCCTAATACATCCTCCACTAGAGAATTTTATTTGTAAGGAAAATGAGTCTTTGCAGACAACTGACCAATAAGGAGCAGTGATGGTATCATAATAGGGTCTGTTTATAACTGTAATAGTAAGTGTATTTTGTATTTTTTAGTAACATAAATTGA
>JAODAL010041835.1:0-35466 GCA_025379985.1 Phyllomedusa bahiana
GGCTTGGTGGGTATCAAGGTGTAAAAGTGCCTGCACACTGACCCCTTGTTGCGGGTTGGTGGGTTAAAAGGTGTGATGGCTGCCCTGCACACTGACCCATTGTTGTGGTTTGGGAACGTGTATGATAGGCTTTGACCTGATCATTTGTTGCTTTTTGGTGAGTATAAAGGTGTGATAGGCTGCCTGCCACTGATCCCTTTTTTGCGGGTTGGGTGAGTATATAAGGTTGATGGCTGCTTGCACATGACCCCTTGTTGCTGATTTGGTAGTATATAGGGTGTTATGGCTGTCTGCACACATAGCCCTTTCTTGGTGATTTATCGGTTGGGATGAGGACTGCTTTTGGGGGCCACAGGTTTTGGTATTTTGCCCCTGTGAGTTTGTCCTGGTGGCTGCTGTGGTAAAAACTTGGGGCAAAAAAGGGCCCCATTGTAAATAAGAGGGGTAAAAAATTCGGAACCGGGCCGTTGGGGAGAGGAGGCAGGGTACAAAATTGATTTCTACAGCTTTGGTTCCCATTCTGTTCGGCTTGGGGTTTGTTCAAAATTCTTCAAAAACCCCTTTAAAATAAAAAGTGATCAAAAGTGTCAAATGCCCCCCATAAGGTCCCACAAAAACGTCCCGCCCCCTCCCCCAAAAAACAAACCCTAAACCTCCCTATACAGAAAAATAAGAAAAGTTATGGCTCTAGACTATGAAGACTAAAAAAACAATATTTTAAAAACCCCTTTCTCTTTGTTAAAAAATAATAAAAAATAAAAAAAAAAAAATATTAAAAAATTTTCATATTGTAATTGTACCGACCGCAAGTAAAAATTATCCTGTCACTTTTCCCGTACGGAGAAGCTGTAAAAATGAAGCCCAAAAACAAAGGGGAAAATTTGTTCCCCCCCCCCCCCTTTTATGGCCCAATGTAAAAAAATTGGAAACCCTGTGTACCCAAAAAGCACAAAACACCCCCAGAGAATCCATAAGGGGGGGGGAATCCCAAAAAAGGCAACTTTTTTTAAGGTGTCACCCGTTTGCTACTTTGGAGGCTTTGTAAATGACAAGGCCCCCCCAAAATCGTGTTTCAAAACCAAATAGCCTCCTTCCCCCTACCCCTGCCTCGCCCAAACAGCAGTTTACCCCACAATTAGGGATTGCCCAAATTGGGAAAAAATTGGTAAAAAAAATTTGTGGGGCTTTTTTCCAGGATTCCTTTTAAAAAATGAAAAATTTTTTAGCTAAAGTTGGGAGTTTTTTTGGAAAAAAAATTTTTTTTTCATTTTTAGAGCCTAACGCTAAAAAATGTAAACACCTGTGGGGTGAATATCCTGCACCCCGGAATTTTTAGGGGTGTAATTTCCTTTTTAGGGGTTTTTTAGGGGGGAAAGTATTAGGTTTTTGCCCCCCAGGGTGTCCCCAAACCCCGAAAAGGGGCCCAAATAAAATCTATTAAAAATTGAAACCCCCGCGTCCGGTAGGTGCCCCCCATTTGGGCTTTGGTTTAGCCAAATAATGCACTAGGGCCACATATGCGATATCTCTGAAAACAGAGAAAATTTGGGGAATCAAAGTTTAATTTCATTTTTGGTTACATCACGTGTTCCAGTAATAATGGAAAAAAATTTAAAATCTGCAAAAAAAAGTGAAATTTTGAAAATTTACCTGACTTTGCTTTAATTTCTGTGAAACACCTAAAGAGTTTACAAACTTCCTAAATGATGTTATAAATACTTCAAGAGTTGCAGTCTCTTATATGGGTCATTTATTGGGTTATTTAACATACAGGCCCCTCAAAGCCAGGTCAGAACTGGATGGGCCCGAACAAAAAATCGAGGTTAATTTTTTTGAAAGTATGAAAAATGACTACTAAATTTCTAACCCCCAATGTTGTAAAATTAAAAAAAAACATTTAAAATAGATTCCATCCCAAGTAGAAATAGAAGATGCTAGTTAAATATTTTGAGTGGAATAACTACGGACTTTCACGCAGAAAATTTTTTAAGTTTGAAAAGGCAAATTTTAAAAAAATTTTCCCTATTTGTATTTTTCCAAAAAAATAAGGTTTATGGACCCAAAATTTTTTTGTAACTTAAAAACACAAAGGTTTTAAAAAAGTTTCTGAATAATGAAGTAGGAAATGACACTCTTTCCGCCTCTTGGGTCGGGTCGGGGGGCTTAGCTCACGGGACGCCCTCTTTTGTAATCGGATTGGACATCCCAACATAAAGGCTCCCAATGCAACTTGGTTTTACTGGCCAAACCCGTTTTGTTGGACCGCCGGTTTCAGAGAGTAAAAAATAATCAAAACCTCGGCTGTTGGCCCCTACTGAAACTTATAATAGACCTATCTCCGGGGATCTAAGCCACACCAACCCAAAATGTATTCCGACAGTTCGGCTTCCCCCCCAAACCCCGGGGGGCCAGAACTACCGAATCCGGCTGGAACACGGGACCTGGAAATTTGGGGGAACAGCCCCCCATCCTCGCAGCTGTTCCCGGAAACCCGCCCCAGGTGGATATTAGTATCGTACAAGGTCAGCGACCTAATGTTGCGATGCAATACCGGCTTTCAAACGTTTTACCCGGTTCCGATGTGCCCCCTAGGGAAGCACCTGCGACCACCTTTTGGGCGCTCTGCCACAGGAGGTAAAAATGTCAAAAAGTTATTCCCAAATAAAGGACCCATGTCGTTTTTTAAAAATGGGGTCTCCGGGAAGGGCAAAACGTTGCATGGGACGGGGTTAACAATTTTTTGTAAATTAATATTTTAAAATTTTTAATTTTCAAAAAAATAAAAATTTTTTACTTAAAAAGTCAATAAAATTATATTATTAAATTAATATTTTAAAAAAATAAATTAAAGAAAACCCGTACGGTTACCTAAATCCGATCTCAAATCTGTTGTCCCGGGGTTTGGGACAGGTTTCGTGATGACAGAACAACCCCCGGATAGAAATAAGATAGAATAGGATGTCATAAAAGAAAACTAAAATAGACGGGAATATTTTTTTTGGGGAGAGCACCCTATAAAGGGGTGTGGAGTTTTGAATTGCCCTTTTTTTCCTCCATAAGCATTTGCAAATTTTCAAGGCTTATGGGAATTAGTTTTAGAAGCTCAAGGCCCCTTTTTGGAGTAAAATCTTCAAATTTTCTTCTGATATGATCTTTTAAAAGCAAAAGGGATAAGGCCAATAGATAATATTACAGCAGCTGTTTTTGGGTTTGTCTTTTCTAGGCAGAGCAAGTGTGCTGGTTGGCTGGGTTGGAGGAAAAGAGTGCTTCCCGAAAGGTGAATATTGGTGTCTCCCCCAAGGAAAGATATTCCCTTTTGAACTTTCCCCCCAATGTTTGTGTATATAGAAATTTGGGGTTTAGCATGTTTTCACCCCAATTTTCAGCAAGCCGTTATGTGGGTTTTCCTGTATGCAAATATTCGTTGGTGCTTAAATGTGTCAAAGTTCTGTGGGGTCCCCAAAAGATGGCATCGTTTTAACCCTTAGGCAATGGAAAAAGACGTGAAAAATGGCCAAGCTTCATACATGTTGCCCTAAGTGTTACAGTTTTCTCAGTGGAAAGGTAAGATCAGAGAGTGAGAAGCTCCATCCTGCTGATAAGACACAGCAGGGAGTGATGTCACCATGCCGAGCACTGCTAGAGCAGAGAGGAGACAAGACACAGCAGGGAGTGACATCACCATCCTGACCACTGCTAGAGGAGAGAGGAGATAAGACACACCAGGGAGGTTGACATCACCATCCTTGACCACTGCTACAACAGAGATGAGAAAGACACAGCAGGGAAGTGACATCACCATCCTGGACCACAGCTAGAACAGAGAGGAGATAGAGATGACGGCAGGGAAGTGACATCACCAACCTGAACCAAACTGATAGAGCAAAGATAGGTGATAAGACACACGCAGGGTGACATCACCATGCCCGACCACTGCTAGAGGAGAGAGAATAAGCACACCATGCATAGAGTGTACTCACCATCCCGCCACTGCTAAGCAGAGAGGAGATACAGACACAGCAGGGAGTGACCATCACCATCCTGACCACTACTAGAAGCAGAGATGAGATAATACCAGCAGGGAGGGAGTGTCACCATACTGACCACTGCTAGAGCAGAGAGGAGCACAGACACACAGGGAGTGACAATCACTATCCTGACCACCTGCTAGAGAAGAGATAGAGATAAGACACAGCAGGGAGTGACATCACCATCCTGACCACTGCTAGGGCAGAGCGGAGACGTACAACACAGGGGAGGGACATCACCTCATCCCAACCACTAGCTAGAGTGGCAGAGAGGAGAATACACAGCAGGGAGTGCCATCACTCATCCTGACACACTTCTAGAGAGACATGAGATAGAGACACAGCAGAGAGTGACATCACCATCCCTGGACCTACGCGCTGACGCAGAGAGTAGAATAAGACACACATGGAGTGACAACACCATCCTGACCACTATGAGCTAGAGGAGAGAGGAGATAAACCAGCAGGGAAGTGACATCACCATCCTGACCACTTCCGTAGAGGAGAGGAGATAAGACACAGCAGGGAGTGGACATCGACCATCCTGACCACTTTTCTAGAGGAAGGAGATACGAGACCCCTCAGGAAGTTGACATCACCATCCTGACCACAGCTAGACAAGAGGAGAATAAACAATACAGGCAGGGAGTGACGTCACCAAACAGACCACTGCAAAGTCAGAGAGAGGAGATAAGAGACACAGCAGGGAGTGACATCACCATCCCGACCACTTCTAGAGGAAGGAGATAAGACACAGGCGAAGTGACATCACCATCCTGACACTCTAGATCCGAGAGGAGATAAGACCAGCCAGGGAGAGACATCACCATCCTGACCACTGCTATAGCAGAGATGAGATAAGACACAGCAGGGATTGACATCACCATCCTGACCACTGCTAAGGAGAAGAGGAGATCAAGACACAGCATGGAGTGACATCACATCCTGGACCACTGCTAAGGAGAGATGAGGAGATCAGCACAGCAGGTAGTGACATTACCACCCAGAGAGGCCCACTGCTAGAGCAGAGAGAGGAGAATCAGACACAGGCAGAGCGAGTGACATCACCAACCTACCACTGCAGAGCAGAGAGGAGATAAGACACAGCAGGGAGTGAATTCACCATCCTGACCACGTGCTATAGCAGAGAGAGGAGATAAGGACACAGCGTATTGACATCAATTCATCCTGACCACTGGAAGTAGCATATGAGAGGAGATAAGACGACATGCAGGGAGTGACTTCACCAACCTGACTCTGCTGAGAGGCAGAGAGGAGATAATACACAGCAGGAGTGACATCACCATCGCTGACCCCTGCTAGAGGAGAGAGAGGAGATCAACACAGCAGTGAGAGACGATCACCACCATGACCACAGCTAGAGGAGAAGAGGAGATAAGACAAGCAGTGAGTTGACATCATCATCCTGACCACTGCTAAGGCAAGAGAGGGTAGCGATAAGACACAGAGGGATTGACATCACCATCCTGACCACTGCTAGAGCCAGAGGGAGGAGAATAAGACACAGCAGAGAGTGACATCACCATCCCGACCACTGCCTAAAGCAGAGAGAGGAGGATAAGACACAGCATGAGTGACATCACCATCCCGACCACTTCTAGAGGAGAGAGGAGATAAGACACAGCAGGGAGTGACATCACCATCCCGAGCACTGCTAGAGGAGAGGAGATAAGACACAGCAGGAAGTGAGGTCACCATCCCAGACCACTGCTAGGGAGAGAGAGATAAGACACAGCAGGAGTGACATCACCATCCCGACCACTTCTAGAGGAAGAGGAGATAAGACACAGCAGGGAGTGACATTCCACCATGCCTGACAACTATAGAGCAGAGAGGAGATAAGACACAGCATGATGTACATCACCATCACCGACCGCTGCTTAGAGCAGAGAGAGAGATAAGACACAATGCAGGAGTGGCCATTACCACCCAGACCACTGCTAGAGGCAGACAGAGGAGATAAGACAACAGCAGAGAGTGACATCACCAACCTGACCACTGGCTAGAGGAGAGAAGAGATAAGACACAGCAGGAGTGACCTCACCTCCCGACCACTGACTATAGGAGAGAGAGGAGATAAGACACAGCAGGGAGCGTGACATCACCATCCCTGACCACTGCTTAGAGGAGAGAGAGGATATAAGACACAGCAGGAAGTGACAGTCACCACCAGACCATGCTAGAGGAGAGAGAGGATGATCAGAACACAGCAGGGAGTGACATCACATCCTGACCTCTTCTAGAGGGATATAGAGAGGAGAATCAGACCACAGCAGGGATGACATCACCATCCTGACCACCTGCTAGAGCAGAGAGATGAGATCAGACACAGTGCAGGGAATGACATTTACCACCCAGACCACTGCTAGAGCAGAGAGAGGAGATAAGACACAGAAGGGAGTGACATCACCAACCCGACCACTGGCTAGAGCAAGAAGAGAATGAGGATAAGACACAGCAGGAGAGACATCACCATTCCTGACCACTAGGCTAGAGCAGAGAGGAGAAAGACACAGCAGGAGAGACAATCACCATATCTGACCACTGCTATAGCAGAGGAGTGAGATCAGTACACAGCAGTGTGAGTACATCATCATCCTGACCACTGCTAGAGCAGAGAGAGAGGAGATAAGAACAACAGCAGTGAGTGACATCACCATCCCGAGCACTGCTAGAGCAGAGATGGAGACAAGACACAGCAGGAGTGACATCACCATCCCGACACTTGCCTAGAGTGATAGAGAGGAGTAAGACACAGGCAGGGAGTGACATCACCATCCTGACCACTTGCTAAAGAGCAGAGGAGGAGATAATACACAGCAGAGAGTGACATCGACCATCCTGACCACTGCGAAAGCAGAGAGATGGTGAATAAGACACAGCAGGGATGGACATCACATCCCGACCACTTCTATATGATATAGGAGATAAGTACACAGCAGGGAGTGACATCACCACCCGAGCACTCTGCTAGCTGAGAGGAGATAATACACAGCAGGAAGTGAGGTCACCATCCTGACCACTGCATAGGGGAGAGAGAGATAAGACACAACAGGGAGTGACATCACCATCCCGACCACATCTAGAGGGAGAGAGGAGATAATACACAGCAGGGAGTGACTTCACCATCCTGACCACTGGTAGAGGTAAGAGAGGATGATAAGCCACAAGCAGGTAGTGACAATCATCCATCGCCGACCACTTCTACGAGAGAGAGGAATAAGACCAACATCATGGAGTGACATCACAATCCTGACCACTTCTAGTGAGGAGAGAGTAGAGAAGACACAGCAGGGGAGTGACATCACCATCTGACCACTCTAGAGCAGAGAGGAGATAAGACACAGCAGAGAGTGACATCACCATGCCCTACCAACTTGCTAGAGGAGAGAGAGGCGATAAGACACAGCAGGATGAGACACAATCACCTATCCTGACCACTGCTAGAGGTAGTAAAAAGAGAAATAGAAAAAAGAGAGAGTAGATAAGGACACAGCAGGGAGTGAAATCACTATCCTGACCAATGCTAGAGTAGAGAGGAGATAAGAAACAGCAGGGAGTGCCATCACCATCCTGCCACTGCTAGAGCGTGAGGACTCAAGATACAGCAGGGAGTGACATCACCATCCTACTCACTGAGCTAGAGGAGAGGGAGATAAGACACAGCAGGGAGTGACATCACCATCCTGACCACTGGCTAGAGCATAGAGAGATAAGACACAGCAGGGGAGTGTACATCATTTTTAAAACTATCCCGACCACTGCTAGAGGAGAGAGGATTATAAACACAGCAGGGAGTGACATCACCAGACCTGACCACTTGCTAGAGCAGAGAGGTAATATAGACACATGCAGGAAGTGACACACCATCCAGACCACTGCTAGAGAAGCGAGGAGATTAAGACACAGTCATGGAAGACATCACCATCCCGACCTACTGCTAGAGGAGATGAGGAGACATAAGACACAGCAGGGAGTGACAACACCATCCTCACCACTGCTGAGAGCATAGAGAGATAAGACACATCAGTGAGTGACATCACCGAACCCGACCACTGCTAGAGGAGAGAGGAGAAAGACACATCAGTGAGAGACATCACCTTTACACATACCCGACCACTGCTCAGAGGAGAGAGAGATAATAACACAGCAGGGAGTGACATCACCATCCTGACCACGTTGCTAGAGAGAGAGAGGAGAAAAGACACCACAGGAGATGAACGTCACCACGCCACTTCTAGAGGATAGAGGAATAAAGACACAGGCAGTGAGAGACATCACCATCCTGGCCACTGCTCATAGCAGAGAAGGAGATAAGACACAGCATGGAGTTATCATCACATCCTGACCACTGCTAGAGGAGAGAGGAGATAAGACACAGCAGGTAGTGAACGTCACCCCCCGGGGGGGGGGGGGGGGGGGGCATCCCGACCACTTCTAGAGGATACGATTAGATAAGACACAGCAGGGAGTAGACATCACCATCCTGACCACCAGCTATAGGAGAGAGGATATAAGACACAGCAAGGGATTGACAACACTATCCTGACCACTGCTAGACCGAGAGAAGACACAGCAGAGAGCTGACCATCACCATCCTGACCCACTGCTAAGAGCAGATAGGAGATAAGACACAGCAGGAGTGACATCACCATTCCGACCACTGCTAGTGCAGAGGAAGAGATAATGACACAGCAGGGATAGACATCACCACCTGACCACTGAGCTAGAGCAGAGAGGAGATAAGACACAACATAGAGTGACATCACCATCCTGACCACTGCTAAGAGGACAGACAGAGATAAACACAGCAGAGAGTGACATCACCATCCAGACCACTGGCTAGAGGAGCGAGGAGATAAGACACAGCCGGGAGTGACATCACCATCCTGACCACTGCAGAGGAGAGAGAGGAGATAAGACCCAGCCAGGGAGTGACGTCACC
This sequence comes from Phyllomedusa bahiana, assembly GCA_025379985.1. NCBI lineage: Eukaryota > Metazoa > Chordata > Amphibia > Anura > Hylidae > Phyllomedusa > Phyllomedusa bahiana. Next base: position 8,995 of record JAODAL010041835.1, read on the forward strand.
ATCCTACCACTCTAGAGGAGAGAGAGATAATACAACAGCAGGGAGTGACATCAACCCATCCTGACCACTGCTAGAGGAAGAGGTAAGATAATACACAGCAGGGGAGTGACATCATCCATCCTGACCACTAGCTAGAGGAGAGGAGAGAGATAAGAAACAGCAAGTAGTGACATCACCATCCTGACCACTGCTAGAGGAGAGAGAGAGATAAGACACAGCTAGTGAGTTGACATCACCATCCTGACCACTGCTAGAGTGACAGAGAGGAGATAAAGACACAGCAGGGAGTGAGGTCACCATCCCGACCACTTCTAGAGGAAGAGGAGATAAGACACAAAGTCAGGAGTGACATCACCATCCCTTCCACTGCTAGAGGAAGAGGAAGATAAGACACAGGCAGGGAGTGACAAACACGCCGATCCGAACCACTGCTAAGGAGAGAGAGATAAGACAAAGGCAGGGAGCTGACATCACCCATCCTGAACACTATCTAGAGTAGAGGAGATAAACACGAGCAGGATGACATCACCATCCTGACCACTGCTGGAGGAGAGAGTAGATAAGACACAGCAGGTTAGTGACCGTCACCATACTGCCTCACTGCTAGAGCAGAGAGGAGATAAGACACAGCACGGAGTGACATCACCATCCTACCACTTCTAAAGGAGAGGGATATAAGACACATGCAGGGAGTGAACATCACCATCCTGGACCACTGCTAGAGTAGAGAGGAGATAAGACACAGCAGGGAGTGACATCACCATCCCTACCACTGCTAGAGCAGAGTGGAGATATGACACAGCTGTGAGTTGACGATCACCATCCTTGACCACTGCTAGAGAGTATATAAGACACAGCAGGATGATATCACTCATCCCAACCACTGCTAAGGAGAGATATTTGTTACAGTGAATTTGTGATACAAGCAGGAGATAAAGACTGGTTGAAAGAAAGCAAATTCAGAACAACAATTGTATTTGGGTAAGGTTCATGTAATTTTCCTCTCCTGTATCCTGTAAAGCTAACAATGTGGGAGCAGATGTCCCATTAATTAAGGGCTGTGTACACTTTTGCAACTTTTTTTTACTGCTCTAATTGTAAAAAAAAAACAAAAAACCAAGGAACAATTTAGAGAAGCAAATTAATTAAAATGGACCCTTCTGTTTGTGGAGCAAGCTGCTCCAGTGATAAGGTGCTTTACCCCACTCCAGCTGATGCCTGGCGTTGTGCATAGTGTTGTATGCAGGTACCGCAGAGTCCAGTGATGAGGTGCTTTCACCTCTCCAGCTGATGCCTGGCATTGTGCAGACTAATGTTAGTGTTGTATGCAGGTACCGCAGAGTCCAGTGACAAGGTGCTTTCACCTCTCCAGCTGATTCCTGGCATTGTGCATAGTGTTGTATGCAGGTACCGCAGAGTCCAGTGACAAGGTGCTTTCACCTCTCCAGCTGATGCTTGGCATTGTGCAGACTGATGTTAGTGTTGTATGCAGGTACTGCAGAGTCCAGTGATGAGGTGCTTTCACCTCTCCAGCTGATGCCTGGCATTGTGCATACTGATGTTACTGTTGTATGCAGGTACCGCAGAGTCCAGTGACAAGGTGCTTTACCCCACTCCAGCTGATGCCTGGCATTGTGCAGACTGATGTTAGTGTTGTATGCAGGTACCGCAGAGTCCAGTGACAAGGTGCTTTACCCCACTCCAGCTGATGCCTGGGCATTGATGCAGGCGCTGATCTGTTAGTGTTGTATGGGCATGTACCGGCAGAGTTCAGTGACAATGTGCTTTCACTCTCCAGCTGATGCCTTGGCATTGTGCAGCTGAGCATAGGATTCTGTACACTGCTCCACACTGGAGTGATGTTGTTCTTTACCCCACTCCTAGCCAACACTTTGCATTGCGAATACTTAACCAATCATTGTCAGCAGCTGCTTATAGTCCATAAGGGTGATTAGAAAAGCTCCATCTCATGTTGGCATTTTGTGCTGATAATCAGGCTTGGAAACTGGATCCACAGCAGAGCAAGAGGAAACTCCCGGTGGGTCCCTTGTAAGGTACTGAGGCCCCCGGTACAGGGAGAAAAGAGTCAGAGAGTAAGATGCAGAGTGCAATATTGTCGTATGCAGCTGTAGGGTTGGCCTCAATAATCCAGTATCCACTGTATGGCCCAAAAATCATCTCCACTGAGGTGATCCCAAGAGAATCAACTCCACAGGTGAGCCCGAAGATCACTCCACTGGTGGCTCCAAGGATGCAACGTCTACTGTGGCTCCAAGGATTCACAATCTACTGGTGTCTCAAGAATCAACTCCACTGCTGGCCCAGAATCAGCTTACACTGGGTGGACCCCCGAGAAATCAAATCCACTGTTGTCTTTAGACTCACACTGGTCAGGACATGCAGTGGGTCTATAGCATTGTATTGAGCACAGTAGCTCTGCTGTTCCTACCTGTTCCTGTTAAGTCATACAACATGCAAGAGATTTAATTAAGTGGAGTACTCAGGCTTCAGGGCTCTAAAGAGTGTCTTACCTTTAGCTAAATTAAAAGCTTTCATAGTCCGTTCCTATAGAAAAACACTGCAGGATGTGACTCCCAAGGTCGGGCGTGAGTGACTTACGGCAAGCGAAGAGCAATGAGATGTGAAAATAGAGAAAGGAAGATGATATGAGAGAGAAGGTCACAACCATAGACACCTCTTAATCTCCTTACCAAAGCAAGAAAAATCAACAAAGCAAAGTATTTAGAAAAACTTCTTCAAATTATGTGGTCCCTACATGTTAAAAGCCAATCATTGTGAGAGACAATAAGACCCCTTTAATGGAACTGTTCTCCACCATTTTATTTGTTTGCTTTTTAGTTTTAAGCCGGTGACGATCCATAACCTGTGACCCTTCTTGAGTTATGTTTTATTACAAAGACACCAAAGGTTGCACATTTTATAGCTACTGGCACAATAAAGCACGTTTCCACTGCACATAAATTCTTTATGTTTCTGTCAATGTTAGGCCTTTTTTTTTTTTTTTTCCAGGACAAGCCAGTGTTTTTTAATCAAACCCAGTTTGTGTCATAAATTATTGTTTCACTTTATTAATTTTATTTTTTGGAGTGTGGAGGGAGAATGGAAAAACACAGAAATCCTTGCTGCGCGTTTTCAGAGAAGTTTTCCGATGTGGCATAAATCACGACTTTCATCTAATAGATGAGTTTGTTATGGAGGTGAAGAAATACAATGTATGTTTGCGTTATTGTTTAATGTTTTAGCATTGATGGAAAAACATTTACATTAATTCGCTGTGCACTTATTTCATTAACCCCATCCTTGGTAGCTGGTTATAATAAAATGGCTCTTAGCTTTTCTTCTACTGTCGACCTCGCCTTCCAATAGCCTTAACTTATTATTTTTTCGATCTGCATAGACACTTGAGGGCTTTTATTTTGTAGGACAGGTGTTACTTTCTAAATGATGTAAATTGACCTGCCATAGGATAAACTGCGAAAAAAAAGTGGGGTGAAATGTGAAAGTAAATTTTTTGGGAAACCATGATTGCAGGTCGGTGCGATTCTTTACCCCAAAAATGTCAGGTTTTCGTTATATTTTCGTAGTGTTAAAAAATCCAAACATTCACTATTCCTTAAATTTGAACCACAGCGTCATATTCCGCGACCAATAATTTTTCCGTAGTCCCGCCCATGGACCTGAGTGAAGGGGCATTTCTTGCAGGCTGAAGTGGAATTTTTATTGGTACCATTCTAGGATCACTTGTTATTCTATTTTATAGGGGAAATAAATAATCCCCAAAAAATCAGTTTTGGCGTCATATTTTAATAGATCGGACTGTTACGGATGCGGCAATATTAATTATGAGTCATATTATTATTATTATTATTTTTTATTTTTTTTTGTACAATGGCAAAAGTGGGGTGATTTGAACACCCTTGGTCTATAGGATGCTGAATGATGCTATTTGATATTCAATATCTATATTATAGATTTGAACCAGAAACCGGTGCTGCAGTTCACCAGATTCATCACGGCTGCACTGGCTAAAACATTAATGCTAACACCTCCCAGACACTAAATGGTGTCTTCATTGCGTTCCTCGCAGACTTTTGGGGCAATTAGGTTGATGGTGGTCTAGGGGGCCTGTGAAAGAGGTGTGCCCTTTTACTTTACGCTCGGGAAACGTGACTCACTGTTCGGGCAGAGACAGAGACTATTCCAGTGAAAATACAGGCTTCTTATTTTATTTAGCACAACAGAAAGCACAACTTGCAAGGCATCCAAACACAAACAAAAACAAAACGCCGCCCTCTGGGCTCTAACTACAGAGTCACTTAATGTCACTCAATTTCACCCTGCTGGTTTTCCACAGACCCACCCAAGCTTTGAAGTAGCCAGGGTTTAACCACCATAGTCAGCTACCTCTGACTTTTTTTACTCCGGGTAACCCGGAGTGGAGTCATGGAAGTGAGCACCCATCCTGCTCTATGCCCCCCCAATGAAAGCCGACCCGGAAATGGCTGAAGCAACTAACATATTACGCATGTAAACATATTCGACAGTCTAACGTACACTATTGAAGTTGGCCTTTCATCCCCAAGTCTCTACCTTGGGCATGTGTTTTGGCATGAAAGGTTGCATCAGACATGGACGGGATTTACCTCCATTGTACACCCTTCCTGCTGTTGCCACCTTACACCTGTAAAAAGTGAGTGTGGTCTGTTAAGGGGCGTGGCTTGTAAAAATCTCACAATTTTTAAAACGTGGCATGATTGGGATAGGAGCCGCCTACACTAAAGAGGAGATTGTCAATTTCACGTCAGATACATTGGTTTTCCTACAAATCTAAATGAAAGGGTTGGAGCAGGATTTACTGCAAAGATCCCAATCAACCAATAGAACAAGTGGTAGGACACTCAGGGCGACATGTATGATGGGGCTGCCCCAGTATTCTGGTGTCCTTCAGCCCAAAACCTGTTGCAGCCCTGTTCTCTCGATGTATGAGCAGGTGCCCTCCAAAATTAGGCGCATTATGCGGTGCCCGTGACACTTTGTAATGAAACCCAAGATGTGGGGGTGTTCTGGGGGCGTCGCACCACAACTGTATGATTCTACACATTTAGGACTGGAGGACGGCAAAACTGGGTGCATTACAGCCAGAGTCGTCTTAACATAGTTATGGGCCCCTGGGCATACTACTGAAGTGGGCCCTGCCCAAATACATGATATTACACTTAGCCATGCCTCGAGCCCCCCCCCCCCCTCAGCACATCCATAATATCACACCACTTATGTCTAGACACCTGCAGCCTACAAGACTACTTGGCAGGGTAGGGAGCCTTTGGCTCCCTTCTCCACCATGGTTTTCAACTGTTTGCACATCCTAAAAACACACAGTCAACCAAGGGATCCAGGGTATGTTTCTTGCATTCCTGGGACATACATAGACCACCAGGGGCCCCTACACTTGTGGTGCCCCGGTCCAATGCCTAGTGTCCCTCAATGGAAAAGATGGCCCTGATTACAGTTAGAAGAGGTTTACCTGATCCTGAGAACTAGAAAGCACCAAATCTATGCCCCGCAGTAGAACAGGTTCATACATTCTGGCACAGTCTACACTGCTTTAAAGCTATTTAGACCGGGCCCTATGCTCCTGGATCATACTGTCACCCTCAATGTATAGAAGTAATTTTATATTTTCACTACATAACCCCCTCCCTTCCCACCGGGGTAAAGTACTGAGAAGGTAGGAAAGTGGCCCCTATGCTATGGATGTCAGTGGGGCCCCTAAATCAGGATTCATAATGTTATCTGCATTTTCACTGCCTCCGCTTCTCTGTAGCGTACAGACATCAGAAGAGGGTAATAGTTGATTGCAAGGTTAGAATAAACCAGGTTTTCTATCCTATAACCATAGAGACACATAGTTCCACACAGAAGATACATACAAAAAACAGGAGGATATTGTAACATTTTAAGTCGCTTTTTATCTACATTGTAGCAATAAACATTTGATTGACAACAAAGTAACAAAGTTGCCAAAGAGTTGTAACAAGTCTTCTGCTGCCTGTGCGGGTTCTGCGGAGCGCTACCATCAGGAGCCTCCTCCACCGCTGGTATCTCTGGGATTAGATCTCACATGAAGCTGGATCTGGAGATATCGGGCCGTTTAAATGCAAAAGGAGCTTTCTCCAAATGACTGCGACTTTCAGAAACTGTTTAGCAATTAGTGCAGCTGCCAAAATAAAATCATGTGCGGTGTCACTGGATGGAGACGTGAGATTGATGTAAGGGACAAGACCAGGCGCAACATCTGGAATGTTTCCACCATGAAAACCAATTCACCATATAAATAAATCAGACAGAAACCCGGTGCACGACCGGACACCAGCTACAAATACCAAACAGGACCAAAAGACATCTCAGGACATTTACACTTGTTCTTCATGTTTTCTATATCTATTAGAAATACTGTATTATTCTGTATTATCTTCCAGAGCTGCGATCACTTTTCTGCTGGTGCAGTCACTGTACATACATTACTTATCCTATACTGATCCTGATACATCCTGTATTATCCTCCAGAAACTGCACTCACTATTCTGCTGGTGCATTTCCCCTTGTACATACATTACTTATCCTGTACTGATCCCCGAGTTACATCCTGTATTAAAACTCCAAGCTGCGCTCACTATTTTGCTGGTGCAGTCACTGTACATACATTACTTATCCTAAACTGATCCTGAGTTACATCCTGTATTATACTCCAGAGCTGCACTCACTATTCTGCTGGTGCAGTCACTGTACATACATTACTTATCCTGTACTGATCCTGATACATCCTTGTATTAAAACTCCAGAGCTGCACTCACTATTCTGCTGGGCAGTCACTTTTACAAACATTTCTTAAACCTTACTGATCCTGAGTTACATCCGTATTATACCCAGAACTGGACTCACTATTCTGCTGGTGCAGTCACTGTGTACATACATTACTTATACTGTGTTAGATCGTGTATTATACTCCAGAGCTGCACTCGTTTGGATATCCACAATAGTACTTAGATTTTCTGGTCTAGGTGTCTTTGGGCTTCTTAAGCACCAGGGCAGAAGTGGGAAGACAACCTCCACTCTCTTGTAGCCACATCTAGGGTTGCACAGTTTGTGGAGAAACGAGGGCTTACAAGCTGGATAGAGCAGAGTGCCATGACCCAGCGCCTCTATGGGCCTCCATGTTGATTACTGCACCCCCACTTGATTTTATTCTCCAGGTACTTTTCTTGCACTATCCCCCATTATCCGGCAGCACAGTCCAGACAACAAGATGAGGAGCAGAGTCAGTAGAGGAAGGTTCCATGTATCAGGATTCACACCTTTTCGCAATTTAACAATTACTTTGGCAAGGACATTTAAATTGCTTTATTGTGCATAACTTCAGGCTCGGAGAGAACTGGAAGCAACGCAAATGAATTCCGTGAAGCTTTTATTACCTTCCTGACAGCTAATTTATTGTAATAGTCTCTTCTCTCTGTCCTGGCAAAGACAAGATGAGGTCTTACTTGAGTGGCCCCTCGCACGGCTGGTGATGCTTATACTCCAGTCCTGCCGGGCTCGCCACTTCTGGCAGATTTACTGCCCAATATTTCCCTATATTTCAGCTTACGTGACATAATGATATTTTAGGCAATTATTAAAGTCTGACGTCCTGATATAAGGCTGGTGATCAATCAAATCCATATGTTACTAGGATAAATCCTTGTGAAGTTGATCTATACTACCTACTGGTTCAATGGCAAAACCTCTTCACTATTATAAGCTCTCAATGAAGATAATGAATCAGTAATGAAAGGAGCAAGGGTTCAGCACTATAGGATATTATAGGAGAGGACTCTGCTAATGATCCTGAGTAATAGCCTGCTTATTTTCAGGGGCTGCACTCACTATTCGGGTGGGGCAGTCCACTGTACATAAAATTACTTACCTGTACTGATCCCGAGTTACATCCTGTATTATACTCCAGAGCCCTCACTATTCTTCTGTGCATCACTGTACATACATTACTTATCCTGTTTCTGATCCTGAGTTACATCCTGTATTATCCTCCAGAGCTGCAAATCACATTCTGCTGGTGCAGTCACTGTACATTCATTACTTATCCTGTACTGATCCTGAGTTATATCCTGTATTATACTCCAGAGCTGCACTCACTATTCTGCTGGTGCAGTCACTGTGTACATACATTACTGATCCTGTACTGATCCTGAGTTACATCCTGTATTATACTTCAGAGCTGCATTAACTATTCTGCTAGTGCAGTCACTGTGTACCATACATTACTGATCCTGTACTGATCCTGAGTTTATACATCCTTATTATCATCCTCCAGAGCTGCACTCACACTTTTTTCTAACCAGCCTCTCCTCCCCCCCTCCAAGGGAAAAGAGGGAGGTTTCCACCAGACGCATAATTATTCAGGACATATGTGATATTTGATGGTCCTCACAGACAAAGAATTGTCTCCCCCAACACAACCCTGCTTCCAGGACAGGGTGGACTGATCTTGTGGGGCATTGACCCATCCATGTTTGATGATGTTAGTAGAGTATTGCTGCTTGGTATGTGTCGTCGGGATGGCAGTACCGATTAGCTGGGTGCCCATCGCAGGAAACATATTCCATTGCCTAATTTAAGGGGTCGTCCTCACTACAGGGATTGTGTCCCATTACAGTGTTCCCTAACCTATTCCTAGAAAGTCCCCCTCTTGTATTGGCTGCATCAGCGCTCAGGTCCTATAGCTACAGACCTTTTTGAAAAATCTCTCCTGATAGCTGCCAGCACTGTTGCTATAGCTACAGACCTGTTTATGGCTGCGAGGGTAGGGGGTTTAATCTCTCCTATAGGCTGCCAGCACTGTTGCTATGCTACAGACATGCTTTTACTGCAGCCCTGAAAGCGAGTAAACATGCCCTAAATTCAAAGTGAAACCAGAAAACAGGACTGAAGGTAAAATTAATCAATGTTAGGAGACAACCCCTTTAAGTATGTTTCCCTCCACTGTAGCTTTCAGTCCTCTGCACACTTCTGGCATCATCTTAATTACAGTTTACATTGCTACATTATAACGTGCCTGCGAACAATGGGCCAAATATTCAGAAACAAAGTAGTTAAGGTGTGTCTACTTGTACATGTGAGTCCATGATAATACGCAGAAGCGCAGCCAATGGCCGGGTTACCCGCAGCGGAGCCTCCCTCTCAGTGCCTCCACTTCAAATGCACTCTCAGTATATTAAGCCCATATTCTGCTCTCACTTTCACAGCAGAAGAGAGAAAAAAAACATTCGCTCACAATGATAAAAAGTAAAGATATGGACACAAAAGAGTCGCCTAGAATGTATCAGGAGGTGAAGCGTTTGCATCTCTGAGAACTCCTGGTTTTATCTCAGAAGAGGGCGCTTGCCGTGTGGAAGTTACTAATTAAGCAAAAAAAGAGAAAAAAATCAGTGGCAAACTGACCCTCCAGCTCCCCAGTGTCAGGAACAGTGTTCTATTGGGCACAAAAATTATCACTGAGAAAGCAAAGCCCAGCATGCACTAAACCCGAGAGGATAGCACACTGCTTCACTAAGTATTGGAGACCCCAATTCATTACTCAGCCTTCATCCTGCTTTAAACTTTTGCACTACATAAAAAACAAACATTTGCACATATGATGAAAAGTAACTAATAATAAAAAAATAAGTCTCCTGGATTTTATCACTCGTTGCAGCTTTTACATCTCTGAGAACTCCTGCTTAATCTCAAAAGGGGGCTGTCATGTGGCAGCTGTGTGGTTCACAACAAAGTCAGTGCAGATCACTCCTCCATCTCAACTCATGGGATAAAATACTTTTCCTATTGGGCCCAGAATATCACTGGACTAACAAGGTCCTGGGTAAGGAATATTGTCTGCCGACCCATGTACTAAACCCAAACATTATCACTTGCACCCAGTGATATCCAGGAATCTTTTAAAATCGGATCCTTCCTTTATTGGCAAATTAATTAAAAAATGGGCTGCTAGACAACGCTTTCATTCATCAAAACCTGATTAAGCCTGATTAAAGGGTCATCTCACTACAAGAATTGCTGCTTTTTTATGTTAAAGAATCTTGCAAAAACAAGTCACTTTAATATGTGTCCATTAACAGTGGCCTACCTATTCCTAGATATCCCCTCTTGTATGGGCTGCAGCTCCTCTCAGGTCGCTATACTTACAGACCTGTTTGATCTCTCCAGATAGCTGCCAGCCACTGGTTGCTATAGCTACAGACCTGTTCAATCTCTCCTGATAGCTGCCAGTGGCTGGTCGCTATAGCTACAGACCTGTTCAATCCTCTCCTGATAGGCTGCCAGCACTGGTTGCATATAGCTACAGACCTGGCAGCTACGGCAGCCTAGCGGAAAGCTGTAAACACGCCCCTGAATTCACAATGAAACACAAGAAAACAGGACGAGGTCAGATGGATCAATGTAGTGAACAACCCTTTAAGGGTTTAGGCCTGAAATGCGTTAGTGCTCCATTTAACGTTTTGATCGTGCCACATTTTGTAATTACTTTAACCAATAATGGAAGACGTCAATTTTAAAGATTGCTGAATCATCTGTCACGTTACTATAATAAAAGTCTTAGTTGCCTACCGCATGAGTCCCGTGCAGTCTTGAGCTGTGAGTGGCTGGAGACATTCCACTTTTTTATTTGGCAGAGCTTCTGGACCAGTGAGAAACTGAGTTAACCCCACTTTATTACTGAAGCTTGATTCTACTCTTAACTTCTCAGCATTAGAACAAAAATGATTACATTTGCTTATTTGGATACAAGTAAGATAAAAGTAACAATAAAAGTGTTTCCCCGAGTTATCACTAGAAGAAGCTCCTCCCCCCCGCTGATTAGAGGGGACTGTCACATTTGGGCCGTTGCAGGTCATACCTCTAGCTCACCAGGACAGGAATAAGCTTCATTAGGTCCAGAATGTATTTCTGGGGCGACAAGGTCAGGGAAAGGAATATTCACTATGCCCGCCATGCCACAAACGCCAGAACATAGAACTGGTTCCACTAAGGCCCTCATCTCTGCTCTAACTTCTGATTAGAGAAAATAAATGGTTCATATAATAAAATGTAAAGTAGTAGCAATAGTATTAATAAAGATCATAACGAAAAAATATCCCTGAAGTTATCAACCCTCATGAAGCTTTACCAGCTCTGGCAAACTCCAGATTAATTTGGACATGTTACTAGGTTACAAAGAATTCCATGCACATCATACCTCTAGAGCTAGCCCCCAGGGGTAATATGCTTTTGCTTTGGGCCCAGAATACACCTGGTTAAAACAGTAGAACAACTCAATTCTGCTCCAGAAGAACAAAAAAATTGCTCCCAAAACATTTTTTTCTTAGCTTTGGTTACCAGGAAACGGAACACTTTGCAACTTGTCATAATAAAATGTGAACACTATGCCCCACTGGGCACACACACTGTTTACCAGAAAGCGGGTGGAGATACACTTTTTACAGGTGACTGAAGTGAGACTTACTAAACAATATCAAATTTGTTTTAGGGACTATCACAGCACATACCACTGGCCCACAGGGACTGAATAGTCTAAAACTAGGCAGAAAATAACTAATTTACTACGCAGACAGAGAACTTTTCATAGGAATGCATTAGGACTAGACAACCAATGGATTCCACATAAACAAAAGTTTTCTGAGACCATATGCAGCAGCACATACCACTGGCCAACCAGGGTACTGACATTAAATACTAGGCTATGAAAATAAGCTATTTACTTACCAGTAGAGAGATCAATTTTACAGACGTGTCCTTAGAAAAGACATACAAATAGATACTAAATATACACAGTGCTCCAGGGACAAGGCACATCACTTACCACAGGCCCCACCAGGTGATGGACATTACAATACTAGGCAGAAAATAAGTCCATTTAATTACCAGACAGAGATAATTTTACAAGACGTGCTTAGAATAGCATATCAATAGATATAAATATATCATATTCCCCAGGGACTATGCACAGCACATACCACTAGCCCAACCAGGGACCTGGACAGTACCATACTAGGCAAAAAATAAACACTTTTACTTACTAGACAGATAACTTTTAAACAAAAAAGCCTTAACTAGACATAAATACCAAACATATTATAATCTCCAGGACTATGCACAGTCACATACCACTGGCCCACCAGGGACTGGATAAGAGCCAAAACTGACAGAAAAATGACCGTGGGATCCCCATGAAAAAAACCCCTGGACCAGAATTGTCCATTTAAATGACCAGATACGAGACTTCTATACAACTTTGCATACGGGCTGGAGCCATTGGTCCCGTGCAGGCCACTTTGTCACCAACATGGACTGGTCATAGAATAATTTATGCTGGTAAAATGTGGGTTGTGTTAGATCTGGTCTCCAGCAAGTATACACAATGCATAGTTATGGGTCTATGTCTGGACTAATTTCGTTTGATGGAGGAAAAATTGGGGCTTAAACGTTCAAATATAATTTTTTGTAAGAAAGAACATTGCAAATATTACAATTCTAATAGAACAGACTCCTGTGACCGGGGCGGTGCTGCCAGCGGCCATTTCCCTCACTAATGGAAACTGAATCGCCGGTGTAACAAGTCATTTAATAGCACACTCAGTAAATCTTCCTCAAAACAATCTCCACAATTGGAAGGTGAGATGACATTTTTTTACTGAAAACTGCAGAAAGTCTCCCCCTGCCCCGTTGTGACACCGCGTGGCCGTCACAAGTATTAAAAATATAGCGCAGCGCATTCTACAGGGCAAAAAGATGTGGTGTCAGCCCGGAGTTCACAGTGACGCCTGACAATTTACTAGCTGTGACATCATAGGGAGATAGCCAGACTACAAAACGAAATGAATGTGGATGCGGCCCCGTGGAAGCGCAGGTCTTATTAACATTTTAGATTAAGGTAATCTTGGCCTGGACAATTCACTGCTTCAGACTCACCCACCACCATAATGACGTAAGATTGTCTTTATCCCAAAATCCCTTGCCTAGCAAAATGGAATTGTGCATGTAAGCGATGTCGAGATCCGAGACTGCGGGAGTTTAAAGGGAAAGTGCCAAAATTGTTTACCCCTAAATTGTGCAGGCCGGGAAATTCTTGTACTGCTCCTTAGCAATGTCTAATCTATTTTTAATTTAGGGTATGTTCACCACGGCGCATTGTGGCCGCGTAGTGTATGTGTTTATAGACGTACATGCCCTAAATAAAATGGAATTGGTTGGTGATATTAACTTCTGTTTATGGCACATTAGTATACTTGGAGGGGGAAACTTTTTCAGATGGGTGTTGCCAAGGCGCCATTTTGAAGTCGGCCATTTTGGATCCAACTTTAATTTTTTTCCAAATGGGAAAGATGGTCAATTTTGTGACAGTTTTCTTGCATCCACATATTGGCAAATACAACACTGAAATTTGTCCCGCAGTTTGCTAACTGTAGCATGGGAGATGGGTGGTCTCGTAGGGTGTCTTGCATTCATTGAAATCTGCTGCAATGACTCGGGTACTGCGTTCACCAGACATCTACACAATTTCTGTTCCGCTCCTCACATGTTAAACCTCTGCAATAGTATCAATGGCTTGTAAAAACAAAGAGAAACTTGTAAAAATAACCCATGAAAGAATAAAGTTTACATTAAACAGCACACCATTGGTTCTTGCGAATTCCTCATAAGTGTATGTGTTACATACCCACTTCCATTGGAAAAAAATAAAGTTGATCCAAAAGGCCGACTTAAAAATGCCACCGTGGTCAACGTACCCATACTGAAAAGTTTTCCTCCACCATAGACTAATGTCCACATACAGGAAAGTTGATATCACCAACATTCCCATTTTATTGAGGTGTGAAATCCAATACATATACCCTGTATATACCTGTAATATATTATGCCTCTAAAGTAATGGCTCAAATCCACAATCAAAACACCCCTCGAACCCCTCGCCCCACACACACGACCTATCAGTATATTCATACATATTGACTCATAGTTCCCTCACAACTCCGCAAAAACAACCTGTTATTCTGGAAATTTTAGACTTGAGCCCCAATGGGGTTAGAGAGCGATCTACATATCACTGTTGTTTTTTATAGACGCCCATTTTACTCCATTTAACTATAATTTAATCAATAAACACCCCTTTCCCCCTATAAAACATGCTTTATGGTCCTAAGTAAGATCCAGCAGTGGCTTTGGTGTAAGTTTTAGGTTAGTGGCCGGGACAGTTGGGGCGGCGCCGCTGTGCAGTTGCACTATCCGTCACACTATAGTTACACCAAGGTGCACAATAACATGCGATCCCTCTGTGCACCGCGCCGTACCTCGCCCCTCCCGGTTCCCAGTATTTGCATGCAGCCTGTGCACACTGTGTGCTCTGGGTTGAGTCTTAGTCCGTGTTCACACGCTTAATCACCCGGCGGATTTGTGAGCGGATTCAGCTCGCAAATCCGGCGTGAATAATGGGCGGGACGGGGCGGGGGCCGAGCGCGGCGGTGGCGCCACTACCCGGTCGGGCCCATAGACTGTCATTATCTACGGCACGTAACGCGCTGTAAATAATGGTGCATGTCACTTCTCCTTCGCCGAGCGGAGGAGCGACGGAATCCACTGATCTCTATGAGAGACTGTGATTACCGTAATTACTTCCGACGGATTGGCGCCGTAACTGCAAGCGCAAAATCCGGCTCTGGGAGATACGGGCGCCAATGCCCGCACAATAAGCCGTGTAACGAGGCCTTAGAGGAACAAGATTGTTTTCTGAGCGCACTGTTCACCAAATAGGGTTTCATTTTTTTTTTTTTTTGGGCTGCTAGTTACTATCAATTAATTGCTTTAAGATATTGTTCCTGGAACTCCGGAGACAGCCGAAAGAAACGAAGCCAGCTGGACGGAGCATCTGCTCCTCCTCACAACAACTGAGCTGAGAAACACAGGAATAGTTTCGGTTTCCTCTGTGCAACATCTGGGGGAAACAGATCCATTAGAGCTGCAGCCAATTGCAGAGAGATCATCCCTAGACCTCAGGATAACTGTGTGCACCATCATGAAAACCAATGGACCATTCACTGTGCCCAAAGGTAGAATGTCATCGGATTGTGCAGTATTCCTTCTATTATGTACTATAAATCGGGTGTAACTGAACACTAATAGGGCCCCATAGCAAAATGTTGCTCCGGGCCCCAACACCTAATGATGGGAAACTCGAGCAGCAATACGCATAGGTAGCATACATAAAGTGCTATAGGTAAGAGCCCACATATGGAAGTGCAGATGGCAGAAACCCCCCATTTTCACAAAATGAATGGTTCCTACACCTGAGTGGCACCCCCTCAGCCCTTGACCTCATAGCGGCTTGGCCGCTCCTTTTAAAATTTTTTCCCCTGATTTAATAGGAGGTGCGTAAGGGGAAATACCCACGCGGGCAAAAAGCTATTTGTCCAAAACAACATGCAGTCTATATTAAAAAAACCATCTTACTTGCTGAGTGGAGGGAAAAAGGGGGTGAGTTTGGGATTGGACAGTTTTCCCTTTTTCCCTTCCCCTTTTCCCCCTCGTTCAATACAAAAATTGCGTAAAGTGCTTAATGTGGGGGGTGACAGGGTGTAGTGGGAGCCATCTCCTATACACTGGGGGGGTGCAGGGCACGTGGAGTGGGGTTTTGGGGATGAGACAGTTTCTTTTTCCCTCCGTTCTCCATATAGACATGTATATTGCTGTACACTGCTTCGTTTTTGGCTGCTGAGAGTGAGTGTAAAAGGAGCCACTCCCCCTGTACACTGTTGGAGTACAGTGCACAGTGGAGTGAGTTTTGATGAAAACAGTTTCCTTTTTTCCCCTCCACTTCTCCCGTTCTTATTACATGTACATTGCTGTATAGTGTTTCAATGTGGCTGCTGACAGTAAGTATAGTAGGAGCCGCTCTCCTATACACTGTGGAGTGCAGGGTACAGTGGAGTGAGTTTGGATGAGGACTTTTACAGGTGCGGTGATGCCAATTATATTTAATTTTTTTTCTTGAATTTTTACATATATTATTTGTAAAATGAGAAAAAGGGGAGTGTTCTGAACTTTTAATATATATATATTTTATTTTTCATGTTTTACATTTTTTTACTAGTAATTTATTCACCCAAGGGAGTATTAACACTTATACTAAAGAAGAGCAGAATAGAGTGCTGTTACAGCTCTCCTATTACAACAGCCTCTTTGGGAGGGGGGCAAGGGTAGGATTTAAAATTTGGCAGGTGGGGGGGGGGGGTCGATCTGGAGGTGGGAGGGGCTTCCCCTCCTGTATAACTGCTAAGGTGCCTCAGTTAGATCAAACGTGGCATCTAAGTAGTGAAACAGCAAGGATCTGAGTTCTCTCCAGTGCTGACTGTGACTAACAGCCCCTGAGTACACTTCATATATCCATGCGCCCCCTTTCTGACACCTAGAGGTTGGCACCTTTCGGTGGTCCCCTACACCTCTACCCCCCCCCCCCAATACCCCCCTACTGATCGATCCGACCCGAGTCTGAGTAAATGCAATTTGGTGCCAAGTCCCCTTTCATTGGCCCACAAATATAAATGCTGTATTTCATATTATTATTCATATTATTTCATATACATATTAGTTGAAATTAGCAGTTTCCATCCCCTCTATATAAAGCCCCATCTGCAGGTTTCCTCCAACTCCCTCTATATAAAGCCACATTGCAGGTTTACTCCGTCCTCTAATATAACGCCCCATAGCAGTTTCTTTTTCCCTTCCCCCTTTATATAAAGCCCATCTGAGGTTTTCCTCCCTCTATATAAAGGCCATCTGCAGGTTTACTCACTCCTTATTATAAAGCCCCATCTGCCAGGATTCTCCTCCCCACCTCTATAAAAGCCCCATCTGCAGTCTTTCTCCCTCCCTTTATCTAAAGCCACTATTAAACAACACACCTAAAATCTTAAAAAAAGTCCTCCCACCTCCAACCAAATAAAACATTACAAAACCTTCCCACCCAAACAAAAACTATAATCCCCAACATATAAAAATCTCTTCTCACAAAAATTTAAAAAAACAAACATACACTTATACTAAACCAAAAAAACTAAAATTTTCTCTAATCCAACAATACTTCAATTTAAACCCCCACAATAACATTAACAACCACATCAACACGCCAAATTTTAATATCTTAAAAATTTTTCCCCCGTCCCCATCAACCCCCCCCCCCCCCCCCCCCCCTCTCCTTCTCTCTGACAGAATAGCGTCGTAACTGAGCCATGTTTAGGGAGGTCGCCTTGCCTCGACACACGGCCTTTTAGCCTTTGCCATAAATTTCCAAAAGGATTGAGAATCAGCGGCTTTGTGACGGACGCTCCAAAAACATTGACTGGTTCTCTTTAAGCATCTTTGTACCAGTTTGGCAGTAGTTCGGGTCATTGTCCATTTGGAAAATAGGAATCCCAATTTCCGCAAAGCCTGTAACTTCTTTGTGATTTCTTGAGAAGTTGCTTCAGTATCTGCCCACATAATCTGTCTTTTACTCATGATTCATTACCAATGAAGTGCCACAGTCCTCATCTGCAGCAAAAACACCCCGACAACATGATGCTGCCACCCCTGTGTTTCACACCCCCCCCCCGCCCCCCCCCCCCCCCCCCCCCCCCCCCCCCCGTTGGCTATGGTGTCACTCAGGCTTCGCAGCTTCTCCTTTTTCTCCAAAATAACAATGGTCATGTATGGCAACAGTTCCATGTTAGTTTGATCAGACCACAGGTCGTGTCTCCAGAAATGTAGGTCCTTGTTCCTTTGCATTTACAAACATGAATCTGGCTTTTCTGTGTTTTTATATATTGGTATGCAGTGCATGTTCCTACTACTAGGAGGAGCTTAACACTGTTGTTGCAATATTGTGCTTTGTATTGCAAGTTAAATAATCCAGGTGAAACATTATTGAAG
Organism: Phyllomedusa bahiana; assembly: GCA_025379985.1. NCBI lineage: Eukaryota > Metazoa > Chordata > Amphibia > Anura > Hylidae > Phyllomedusa > Phyllomedusa bahiana. The sequence continues at coordinate 27,028 of JAODAL010041835.1, forward strand.
GGATCTTGTAATAGATACAAATGGGAAGGAATGTCATGTATATATATTTGGTTCTGTACAGAACAAATAATAGAATGGGGGGTTCAAATTGGTTATTATAAAACAGATGGTCAAGTCATTGAAGCACAGTTTGTGTTCTTGGTGAAGATCAAGCTGTTGCAATAAAGGGGGTGAAGCGACCAAAAAGTACTTAAAGCAATCCTCTTTTTTAAAACCCAAAAGGAGACCTTTAAAATTTTAAAATAATTGTCACAATAAATTCTTATCATTGCCATTTATTCTACAGCTCCGCTACCCTCCAGGGTGCTGTGCATAAGAAATAAGCAGACCAAACCCTTTTTACAATCTAATTTTTGACTAACCACAGCAACCCCCTAATAAATCAACCCCCGGGGAAAAAAAAAAGCGTTCTTTTAAATTTTAAAGGGACAAACCACACACATAGCAGAGGAGATACCAGCCGCTATGGTCGCTGCATGTCTTTGCGCTCAACAGTGGATATGATTCTTGGCGTCCACCATCGAAGAAGATTCTTGGGGTCCATCAGGTGATTCATTTTTAAGGCCCCCTAAGGAATTCATTCCCGGGTCCACCAGGAGTTGATTTTGGGGGTCCCCCAGTGGATTTTATTCTTTGGGAAAAAAAAAAAACCCCCCAAATGGGAGTTGATTTTGGGGCCCACCAGTGGGGTTTGGGTTCCTTTGGGGGGCCAAACCCGTGGAGGTGATTTTTTGGAAACCCCAGTGGGGGTTGATTCTTGAGGCCTACCCGTGGAGTTGATTCTTGTGGCCCCCGTGGTTGGGTTTCCCGGGGCCCCCCATTTTGGAGTTTATTCTTGGGCCCACCCAGTGGAGTTGATTCTTGGGGCCACCAGTGGGGTTTAATTTTTGGGGGGCACCAGTGGGGGTTTTATTTTGGGGGCCACCATTGGAGATTATTTCTTGGGACCCCAATTTGGGTTTTAAATTTTTGGGGGGCCCCCCCTTTGGAATATTCTTGGGCCCCCACCAGTTGGGGTTTTTTTTCTTGGATTCCCCCAGTGAGTTGATTCTTGGGGGGCCCCCAGTGGGGTTTATTTTTGGGCCCCCAGTGGAGTTGATACCTGGGACCCACCAGTGGAGTTGATTCTTGGGGCCTACCAGTGGAGTTAATTCTTGGGGCCAACCAGTGGAGTTGATTCTTGGGGCCCACCAGTGGAGTTGATTCTTGGGGCCCACCAGTGGAGTTGATTCTTGGGGCCACCAGTGGAGTTTATTCTTGGGACCACCATTGGAGTTGATTCTTGGGGCCCACTTGTGGAGATGATTCTTGGGCCCACCAGTGGAGTTGATTCTTGATGCCACCAGTGGAGTTGATTCTTGGGGCCACCAGTGGAGTTGATTCTTGGGGCCACCAGTGAAGTTGATTCCTGGGACCCACCAGTGGAGTTGGATTTTGGGCCCCCAGGGGAAATTGATTCTTGGCCCATGATTTATTCTTGGGGCCCACCAGTGGAGATGATTCTAGGTGCCACAAGTGGAGTTAATAATGGGACCCACCAGTGGAGTTGATTCTTGGGGCCCACCAGTGGAGTTGATTCTTGGGGCCCAACAGTGGAGTTTATTCTTGGAGTGCACCAGTGGATTTGATTCTTGGGGCCCACCAGTGCAGTTTATTCTTGGGACCACCATTGGAGTTGATTCTTGGGGCCCACCTGTGGAGATGATTCTTGGGCCCCCAGTGGATTGATACATGGACCACCAGTGAGTTGATTCTTGGGGCCCACCAGTGGAGTTGATTCTTGTTGCCCACCAGTGGAGTTTATTAATTGTGTTCTCCAGTGGAGTTGATTCTTGGGGCCCACCAGTGGAGTTGATTTTTGGGGCCACCAGTGGAGTTGATTCTTGGGGCCCACCTGTGGAGATGATTCTTGGGCCCACCAGTGGAGTTGATACTTGATGTCACCAGTGGAGTTGATTTTTGGGGCCACCAGTGGAGTTGATTCTTGAGCCCTACCAGTGGAGTTGATTCTTGAGGCAACCAGTGGAGCTGATTCTTGGGGCCCAACCTACAGCTACTGCACATGACTGTTGCTTTCTGTCTCTCTTTCTCTGTATTTCTTCTTTGAGGGCCAGGCCTAGCTTGCTAAAGGGTCAGGATTGTAATGTCTCCTATCCTGGCCTTTCTAGGCTGGTGTTAGCTGACTCATCTGGCACCGTCCATGTACAGAGTCCGGCCCATACACCGGCCAATTATTTTGTTGAAATGTCAGGGAAATTAATGGGAATTAAAAAAATTTCTATATATTAATAATATAATATTATATATATATAGACACACCAGAGAGCAGCCCCAGCAGTGGGAGCAGTGGGGTATGAGACGGACGCGGCTTCCGGTTGGTCAGTGATGTCCACCGAGGATTGATGACACTTGTCTGCCGTTAATGAAAATGAAAGATTCCAGAAGTCGGTTTTATATAATTACGCAGTCGACGCAAATTGAAAATATCCAAAGGCGTCCAACACCCCCCGAGGCGTCACCTCGTCCCTCAGCAAGGTCATCGCCGCGAAAAAAAAACAGGGACACAGATTAATTGTGATGTCAGGACTCCACTCCAAGCTGCGAAAATAAAATATTAAACCTTTTCCTTTTTTTTAACCTCCCAAAACACAAAAATCCCATTTCCCCCCAACAAATTTTTCCTTAACCCCCCTTATTACCCCTTCCCCCCCCCCCAAACCCCCCCCCCCCAAACAATTCCACCATTTTATTTAAACCCCCCCCCCCCTTAATTCCTCAATAAAACCAAACCAATTAATCCCCCTTTAAACCATTTAACCAAAAACCCCCAACCCCCCCCCCCCCCCAACCCAAAACCCCCCCCCACCCCCCCCCCCCCCCCCAACCCCCCCCCAATTTTTGGGGGGGGGGGGGGGGGTCGTGTATAAAAACCCCTTGGTCTTTTTTGGGGGGCCATTTTATAATTTTTACACGGTTTGATGGGGGTTTTCATTTTTTAAAATAAAACAGGGGTTTTAAAAAGGGGGGTCATGTAAAATTTATACTAGGGTCTGATGGGGGTAATTAGATTTTTACACGGTTTTTTTGGGGGGGTCATGTAAAATATACCCCTAGGGCCGAGGGGAATGGGGGGTCATGAAAATAATACACAGTCTAAATTGGGGGGGGGGCCCCATGAAATTAATAAACACTGGTCAAAAGGGGGGGGGGTCAGGGTATAAAAAGGCACTGGCCCTAAATGGGGGTTTCATGAAAAATGTAAAACTGGTCGGGAGGGGGGGTAAAAGGGTAGTATAACCCCCTGGTTGAAGGGGGGGTCATGTTTTAATTTTATAAACTGGTCTGATGGGGGGTCATGTATAATATACACTGGACTGAGTGATGGGGGGGGGCCCAATGTATTTATACATTTGGCCCCTGATGGGGATTATGTATAATATACACTGGTTTGATGGGGGGGGGGTCATGTTTTTAATATCCCCTTTTGGCTAAAGGGGGGGGCAGGGTAAAAAAATTTTACACTGGCTTGATGGGGGGGCCCCATGAAATAATTTCCCACATTGTACTGAGTGATGGGGGGTGTCCAATTTTTTAAATTTTATACATTTGGGTTGAGGGTGGTCTTTGAAAAATTTAATTAAAATGGTTTTGATGGGGGTCATGTATAATATACACTGGTCTGATGGGGGGGTCATGTATAATAATATACACTGGTCTGATGGGGGTAAATGTATAAAAAATTACATTTGAGATCTTTGGGGGGGCCCCGTAAAAATTTTAAAAACTGGTCTGAGGGGGGGGCGTCATTTATAATATACACGGGTCTGATGGGGGGGTCATGTATAATATACACTGGTCTGATGGGGGGGGTCATTTTAAAAATTATACACTTTTCGAGGGGGGGCGTCATGTTAAAATAAACAGGGTTGGGAAGGGGGGGGCCCCGGGTAAAATTTTACACTGGTTTTATGGGGGGGTCATGTAAAAATATAACTGTTGATGTGGGGGTGTAATTTATAATATAAACACTGGTCTGATGGGGGGTCATGTATAATATACACTGGTCTGATGGGGGGGTCATGTATAATATACACTGGTCTGATGGGGGGTCATGTATAATATACACTGGTCTGATGGGGGGGTCATGTATAATATACACTGGTCTGATGGGGGTTTTCTTTAAATAAAAATACCCCTGGTTTTCTGGGGGGGTCATTTATAATATACACTGGTCTGATTTGGGGGGTCATGTAAAAATATACCTGGCCCAAAATGGGGGAAATATTAAAAAATACCTGGTCTGGGGGGGGGGTTTAAAAAGGGTTTTAAAAACCCCCAATTTCGTTTGGGGGCCCTGTTTTAAAATAAGGTTGAGGGGGGCCCATGCTAAAAATTTTTACCCCGGGCCCCTTAAATGGGGGGGTCATGTATAAAATACACTGGTCCGATGGGGGGGTCTTTGTTTTAAAATTTTAAACACTGGCCCCTGATGGGGGGGAAAAATGTATAATTTTTACAGGCCCCGGGGAGGGGGGGGTCAAGTATTTTTAAAAACGGGGGTTGAGGGGGGGGTTCATGTAAAAATTACACGGGCCCTTTTTTGGGGGGGGTCATTCTAAAAATAAACTGTCGGGAGGGGGGGGCCCATTATAATTTTCACTGGTCGGGAATTGGGGAGGCCCATTTTTATAAAAATAACACGGGAAACATGGGGGTTCAGTAAAAAACCCCCCGGGCCCCGAGGGGGGTGAAAATTTTTAATAATCCCTGGTTTTTTTTGGGGGGGCTTTAAAATTTATCCCCACTTTTTTCCCCCTGATGGGGGGATGTAAATTTTCAAAGGTTGGTTTTGGGGGTGTCCTGGGGGGGTTTTTTGCTCCAGAAGAGCATTCAGGAAATATAGTCACTGGCAGTCCCCCCCCCCCCTTTTCCCCAGATCTCCCGGGAAAAACTCTGGGGTGCCCGTTTGTAGATCTCGCCCCTTCCAGTGACACTCAGTTTATGACCTGCTGCAAGATCAGCCTACTCCTCTTTCTAAAAAAAACTCTTTGTGTTTTTTGGAAAAACCGCCCCTTTCCATTAGATAACTCCAAACTATCGCCCCCCCAACAAAATTTAGCAAAGTTTTCTCCCGAAATTTCTTTGGGGCCCGCTGACTGTACCCTCGAAAATTTTCCCCTCTCCCCTCCCAAGACATTTTAATCCCTTTTTCAAAATAAAACCCCCAAGCTGCCCTAATAAAAATAAGTGGACAGATCCTGTTTCCCCACATCCCCCCACAATCCTGGGAAAAACCCTGTACTGCTGGGGAACCCCGGTTGATTCCCTTTTTGTAACTCTCCGTCCCCAAGATCTCTTTCAAGATTTAGCCCGAATATTTACTGAAAAAAAACGGCCCCGGTTTTCCCGGCCCCCTGCATCATCTCCCGCCTTGGGCCCCCTTTGGCGGGGGGGGTTTAAATAACCCCCTGGGGTTTTAACCCCTAGCCCGTTTTCTCAACGAATGCACTGCCCCTGTTTTTTTTTATACCTTTAATTTTTTTATTGGGGAAATAATTTCTGACCTAGCCCAAACCCCGGGGGGTGTATTTAACCCACCTACTGAGTTTGGGGTTTTTATTCCCCCCCAAAAACCCCACATAACCTACTTACCAATTTTACCCCTTTTGGGGGGCCTTAAAGGGACCCCCCAAAAAAGGGTTTTCTATATACCTACCTTGGGAAAACTTAGGAGGGCCCAGGGGAACCTAAACCCACTGAGGGTGTGGGGTGTATAACCTACCTATTTTACTTTTGGGGGCCAATTGTACCTTTCCTACCCAAAGTGTTACCTTTTTTTTAAAAATACTTAGGGGGCCTATGTTAAACCCACCCACTAAGGGGGTTTTGTATACCTACCTTTCCCTACCTACCTGTATAACCCTTTGAAAAGGGCCCCATTAATTTTCCTACTAAGAGTGTCTATATACCTACCTATATACTTCAGGAGCCTTAAGGGGTTTCCTACCTTTCAAAAAAGGGGGTCCCCATATACCCCACCCAAATATATTCTTAGGGGCCTATGTATTACCTACCCACAAAGGGTGGCTAAAATACCACCCCATATACTTCAGGGCCCTTTAATTTACCCAACCTACTGAGGGTCCTATTTTACCCACCAAACCCATGTACTTTGGGGGCCCCCGGGGCCTACCCACTGGGGGTTTTCCCCATATTTTCCTACCTTTTTAATTTTCTTAAAGGGGGGCCAAAAAAACCCCACCCAAAGGGGGTCTATATTTCCACCTTCCTACATAAATTAGGGTTGGGTATGTACCTAACCTACTAAGGGATCTTTATACCCTACCCCACCCCAAATACTTTAAGGGGCCCTAAAGTTTCCTAAACCTACTAAGGGTGTCTTTATTACCCACCAACCCTTTTTTTACTTAGGGGGCCCACGGTAAACCTTAATCTAAATGAAGGGTTCCTTTTAAAAACCTACCTAATATAGTTTGTCTACATAAACCACCCCAAAGGGGACCCTTTTATACTTTTTCCCCGTACAGGGGGGCCCCATATAACCCGATACCTTTAAAAAAAGTGCTATAAAATTACTTTTTAAATTGAGATTTAAAAGACCATTTCCCAAAAAGCCCTCAATCAAAAGACATCACTGAGTACAAGAACAGGTTAAAACTTAACATGTCATAATTCAGATAAACATCTGACCCCATCATCAGCATATTTACTACTTAATAGAACTACAAAAAAGTGGTAACAAAGAAGGTCTATATTTTAGAAGTATCCAGCAGGACAAAAGGGAGATAATGACCCCACCACTTCACCTGGAAGACCCTACCTATCTGTGGGGTAATCACCCTGAGAAGGGCGTCCCCACTCCTGGCGGCTCGTACTATTTTGCCCTATTCCACCCTACCAAATTAATGATACCAAAATACAGACAAACATTAGTGCATCTGACACTACTCACCTTACCCTACAGCAACAGGGTAGGGTAAGGTGCGCATTTGAATAGTGTGAGGTGCCACTTTATTAAGTGCTATATAGCTACTTAGTGGGCCCACATTTCCACCTAAATACTTATAAAGGGGGGGGGGGGTAAAAAAAACCCTTTGGGGGGGGGGTTGTAACATACCCACAGGGGCCTATGTACCTACCTAACTACTAGGGGACCTACATACCTACCTCATGGGGGAAACATACCTTGTCCCCTACTGGTGGCCTACATACCTCCCTACCTAAAATGAATGCTATATAACTACCTAGCTACTAAGTGGGCCTATATTTCCCACCTACTTTTGTGAGGGGGTCTAAATAAACCAAAATTTGGGGGGTTTGTATACATACCTACTGGGGGGGCCCAGTCCTACCTAAACTATAGGGGCCTACTACCCCACCTCAAGGGGACACAACCTTTCCCCTATGGGGCCCCAATACCTCCCCCCCCCCCCTACCTAAAAGGAATGCTATATAACTACCTAGCTACTAAGTGGGCCTATATTTCCACCTACCTACTAAGGGGGCCCTATACTTTACTATACTGGGGACTTTCATACCCAAATTCATGGCCCTAAAAACCTCCCTTTTAAAGGGAGGGCCATATCTTTCTACCTATTTGGACCTAAAGCCTCCCCAACCCAATACAGTGCTAATTTAAATAACTACCTACTTGGGGGCTTATATAACTAGCGTTTTAAAGGAAGCCCAATTTCTACCATAATTTGGGTTAATCTGTCCCTTTGCTAATGTCTGCCTATATACCCAGCTAATGAGAGGCCACCTTACCTACCTACTTACTGAAGGAGCCTACCTAACCCTCTAAAATGTGTCAGAGAAGCACATTGTTTGTGGCTTAATCCCCGGCACATTGGGGATTTAATAGGGGTGTCCCAAAAGCTGGGACTGAGTTATTTTCCCTACCCTAAGCAATATCCCTGGCGCATTTTTCCCAATTTTACCAATATACTTTTTAAACCCCCCCCCCCCCCCCCCCCCCCAAAAAAACAAGAGCCACTGATTGGATTAATTGGCCACAGCAGCCATTTTATTAACAGAACAAATTAAAAAAAAATGCAAATGCGAATGAGTACATAAAAACTACCCCTTCCCCAAATCCCCCAAACTCCATCTTGGGGCTGAGGTCCCTTGGGGCAAAGCCCCAAAAAAGGAACGAGTTGGGGAAAGTCTTCCAACAAAAGTTTTACCCCCCCCGCACCCCCGCTTCAAAAGGGCACCAAAAAACCACCCCCAGGCAGCTAACTCTCCTTACCTGCTCCCCCAAGACCTGCCCCGTGGACCCCAACCCTTTACCAGCCCCGGGTTCCCCCAAAATTGGGAGCAAGCAAAAACCACTCCCCCATAAATTTTACCGCTTCCAGGCCCCAACCCGCCCACACTAGCGGCCCGAAACCCAGCACGCGACGCCCCCCACAGCCC
>JAODAL010041836.1:0-35465 GCA_025379985.1 Phyllomedusa bahiana
AACCACCTTTTTAAGTTGAACGGGCCCTTTGACTATCCCTGTCCGGGGGCCCACAGAAAGACCCCCAAAACTCCCAGACCCCCAGATTTAAAAAGGGGCCAGAAAAAGGACCCTTTTTAAACCCCACCATTTTATTTTGAACGGGAAATTTTGGGATTAACTTGTCCAAAACCCGCAGCTTGACCTTTTAAACCTTTCGAAAAAACAGTTTAAAAAGGGGGGGGAAAAAGGGTCTTTGAAAACCATTTTATTTGGGAACTGGACTTTGACTATACCTGCCCTTGGGCCCATAGCTTTGACCCCCAAACCTGCATAAACCCCAGTTTTAAAAAGTCCCGGGAAAAAGGGTCTTTAAACCCACCTTTTTATTTTTGGTTTGGACTTGACTATACATGCCCTGAAAACGCACTTGACCCTCAAACCTTTTTGACCCCCCAAATTAAAAAGTCCCGGGAAAAAAAGGATTTCTTTAAACCCCCTTTTTAGTTGAACTGGACATTGACTATGCCGGGTCCTGGACCGCATTTTTGACCTTTAAAACCCTGTCCTGACCCACAGGTTTAAAAAAGGGGGGGGAAAAAAAAGGGAGTCTTTGAACCACCATTTTAGTTGAACGGGAAAATTTGATATACCTTTTTTTCCCCCCGGGGCCACCATGAGCCCAAACCTGCATGCCCCACTTTTAAAAATTTCCCTTAAAAAGGAGTTTTTTTAAACCCACCTTTTTGTTAAACTGGACTTTGACTGTCCTGCCCGGGGCTACACATGACCCCCAAAACCTGCATGCCCCCAAATTTTTAAAAAAAAGTCCGGGAAAAAAAGGAGTCTTTCAACCCCATTTTAGTTTCACGGGCTTTGGACTATACCCGTCCTGGGAAAACCTACTTCTTTAAAGTCTTCCGACCTCCTTCCAATTCAGAGGAATTTTTTGTTTCAGCTATTTTTTTCTTGAAAATTTTTTTAGTGGGTTTAAATTCTAGAAAACACATTTTTAAAATGGGTTGGAATCCCCCCATTCTTTTTTCTTTTTTTTTAAATTGTATTAAATGGATTGTTTTACTAAGGGTTTGTTTAGCATTTAAAAAAATTCCTGAAAAAAACAATCATTTTGCAATATGGTCCTTTAAAACAGTGTCCAAACCTATTCCTTTTTTTTGCAGCATTTTTCCCCCTTTTACCCTTTGAAAATTTTGGGAAAGAACAAATGTCTGTTAAAACCACTTTTTTTACAATAGGACCGGGTAGTTTAGCTGCATTTCACGCAAAAAAGCCCCCAAAAAATTTTAAAAAAACATGCCCCTTTTGGCCACTCTTGAAAAATGGAAGAAAAAATTTCTTTTTGGAAACCACAATTTTTTTATAATGGGCCCTGTAGTTTTTGTCGTTTTTCAAAGCAGTTTGCCCAAAAAAAATTTATAAAAAGACTTCTAAGCCATTTTAAAAATTGTGAGTTAAAAATCCCACTTAGAACCCAATTTTTCCTGTTAAAAAGGCCCAAAAATTATGGGCTGAAACCTACAGCAACTTTGCCCCCAAAACCATTAAACAATGGAAAAATTTCAAAAGATAAAGTGAGAAAAGGGAAAAAGGGTTTTTGTCATTAAACCTTGGGTCTTTTACAGTCTCCTTCCCGCAAAACCGCAAAAGATTTTTGGAATGAGAATAAAAATTGCAGTGAGAAATGATCTTTTTAAAAAACATTTTTCAAGGGGAAATTTTTCTTTTTGAAGAGGAATGGAATTTGCCCCCGGGCAACTTATCGGTGCCCTCGAAATTTGGGGGGCCAAAACCCTTCATCAGAGATCAATGCCTGTTTTCTTGATAAAAGTCAAACGGCCCACTTTTAATCTGTGGAAACCCGGGTGCGTTGTTGTAATGACCCCTCCAGCGTGCTGAAGGTCCGCTCAGAAAAGACACTGATTTGCTGGGCGGGGGCCCAACACCTCAATGGCGTGGCGAGCGAGTGGGGCCTTTCCCATCCATTTTGGATACCCGGGAAGTCGTTTTTGGGTCCGGAAAAAAAAAAATTAAAAAAAAAAAAGGGGAAAAAAAAATGGTTGAGCCGCAGATATTTTGGGGCCCCCATAAAAAATTTTCCCCTTAAGTTTGGCTCTGTTTGTTGTATGTGGGGCCTGCATTACAGGGCTTTGGTGAGGTGGAAATAAAGATTCCCAAAGGGGGTCCCCCAGTGGGCTTCGGGCCACATCCCTCTGCTGCTGTTTACAGCTTTTGGCCCCCCAAAGGGCTGTAACTCATGACGTTTTTTCCATTTGTGACTTTTGAAGAAAAGAAGCAAAAGAAAACGATGCCCTTCCATTGATAATCGCAAGGTCTCCAATTCCTGCTTTTTTACTCTTTTTTGGGGTGGGGGAAAGGGAAAGTGCAAAATTTTTTTTTTGACCGGGGATCCAGGGGGGTTGGCCCCCCAGTAATTTTGGGTTCTTTTGTTTCCCCTTAAACGAGGTTTATTTTGGGGAGGAAATGGAGCATCCATAGAATCTTGTGGGAGGGGAAATTTTAAAACCCCAAAAGCCTCGGATCGAGGGGAAACTAGCAAAAAAAACTTCCTCACCTTTCCTCCTCCGCCTCAAAATTCCCCGCCAACCCTTTCTAAGGGGCGGGGACTCGGAAAATTTGGTGTCTAGGAAACCTCCTCCTCTCCTCCTCCCCCGCTTCCCCCGGCCCCAAAATTAAAACCCACCCCTGACTTGCCTCAAAATATGCCCCCAGAGAGCTGAGGCGCCGCCTTGAACCCCTTTGGCCCCCAAAAACCACTCCCAAAATTGAGCCCGAAAAAATTGAAAAACCCTGGGGGGGCCTTGTGGATTGGGACGGAGAGAAGGCTCCTTTGTCCGCATCTTTTGCCCGTCTCCTCCTGTCGCTGGGGGGACCTGATGTTTCCGAGTGCCCAATGATCTTTCCCCAGAAAAAGGGTTTAACCCCAATGCCCCATGCTGACAAGAGCATTGTCCCATGACCTTTTTGGGTGGCTTCTTCTAACGGGGAAGGGATAGTGAGAGTTATTTAAACCGCCTCCATTTCCGGGGGGCTAAAAACCCCCCGGGGGTCCGCACCGTGCTTGTCAGGAATGTGCCCATTTCGTACGCGTAAGGGGCTTTGGCTGCGCCCCAAATGTTGGAGCATTTTGGAGGGGGAATTCCAAACCTTGTTTCCCCCTAACAATGGGGAGGTTAAACGGGAGGCCGAGGGGATGTTTGCAAGGGAAATTGCGGGTGGAAGAAGTGGGGTTTGGCGAACGGCGGGAAGTGCAAAACCTAGCCCTGAGTTTTTCCTCAGCAGGGTCTAGACCGGGGGGGCGCTTTAGAAATTTCTGGACAAAAAGGGTTCATAAAATGTGCCAGGAAGGGGTTTTGTGCTCCAGCTCCGATTTTAAAGGGCGGCTAGCAAAAATTAAAAACCCGTAATCGCACCCCCCCTTGCCTGGCACACAGGTTTTTGAAAACCCCCAAAGCGTTCGGCCCTCTTTTGGGGGGTGAGCCCCCCACGGGCTTAAACCTGGGGGGACGGTCTCCAAACAGTTAATTTTCAACAGGGCCTGGTTTCTCTGGGCACGGATGCCACCAAGGGGGCCCTTGGGGGAAAGAGCCCTGCACCACCCCTTTGGGGTTTTTTTTAAAGAGCTTGCCCCGGGGCTGAGAGCCACCGTCACCAAAGAAAAAAACCACCCAGCTCCCCCAGTGGCTGTCACAGAGAAATAGCGCCCTTGGCCGTCCCTTATAGTCCTGTGTCGGGGTTCAGATTGATTTCCCCCCGGACACAGATCCCAGAAATTTTAAATCCCAAAGAGGCTACCAGGGCAGGGACGGCTTTTTCGGGCAAAAAACCCTTTCTCGGAAATCTGTTTTGGGGGGCAAGGAAAGGGGCCCAAGACGTGGGGGAACCCATCTGGTCCACCAATGGAAAGGAAACATTTCCAAGGCCAAAACCCAGGAAAATCCCGACTTTCCAGGCTTTTGGTTTTTGGGGAAGGGGTTTTGGGGTTAAAAGGGTGTTTTTTCGCCCCCAAAAAATTTGAAAGACAGAAGGCGGGTTGCTAAAATTTCCCACGTAGGGCCCGTGAAGGGTCAAACTGGTGGAAGGAAAAGGGGGTTGGATGGGTCTTTGGTTTTGGTGCTGGGGGTACTGGGTGACGGTGGGCTGAAGGGGCGGGCCCTGATCTTACTCAAAGAGAAAAAGGGCAGGGGGAATTTTTTGGTGGTGGTGGGAGGGGGGAGGAAGGCGGAGACAAGGGGGGTGACAGGGTTTGGGAAAACCCGGCGGGGTTTGGCCTTTTTTGGCCAAGTGTTGCCTCCTTTTCAACCCCAGGGCATTTCGCATGTAAAACTAGACATGTTGGTTTTTGGTTTAAAAACCCCCTAAGATTTTTCCCCCTCTCTGATTTTTTACGGAAAGGGGGCAGTATATAATCGCGGGGTTTTAAATTTCAGACTTGTCAAAAAAGGCCCGGGCTTGAGAGGCCCGGGAAACCTTTTTTATGGCGATAACAAAGGGGGCGGGGTTTCCGCGGGGACCGTGGTGGCAGAATAAAAACAGCGAACTTTTGCGACCCCCCCCTTCCCCTTTTTGAAGCGGGAACCTTACTGACACTACCCCCCCAATCGTTTCCCCTCCCTGCCCGGGTGAGAAGGGGCTGAAGAAAAATTTCCGGAAAAAGACCACTTTGGACCCCAAAAGCGTCACATCATCATAAACAGGTGACTTGGCCGTCCGGGACATTCTGCACCCAGGAGTCCCGGGTTACAAGCAAAAGACACTGAAAGGCGTTCCCCGACCGCCGGGGACTTTTCCCGGGTTTTTGACCGGCTTCCTTCTTCCTTTCTGGGGGCATCAGTAACTGGGGGGCCCCAGAGCGGGCCAAAATAAACCATTTGGCCTCTTGATTTTTTAAAAAAAGTTTTCCCTGCCCCAAACCCCCCCATTTTGTCACCCAAAGAGGTTTCAAAAAAGGGGATTATCCACAGTGGGGGGTTACACGGGGTTTTTTTTTCTAATTTTTTTTTAATGTTGGCAGGGTCCCTGGTTTTTTTGGGAATGCTGATAAACGAAATTTGTGGCCGGGACTGGGGGACAGGGAGGTAAAAGGCTGGTTTCAGGTTGCTTTTAACCACGAAAGAAAAAGTTTGGGCGCCTTTTTTGGGTTTTTGGTTTTTCACAGGGGCCCTTTAAACCCAGGGGATGAAGGCCTGAGGACCTGAAAACCAAACGTTCTACTGGCTTCCCGGGTTTGTCCCCAAAGCACGGGAAAGGGAGCCCCTTTCTCTCTACCTTCCCTTTCCATGCCCCTTCCCCCCTCTTTGCTCGCTTCCCACCTGCATTTCGCTTTTCTTTTTTCAGAAAAAAAAAAAAATTTGAGAAGGAAGGGGAAGATTTTTGGGAATGTTCTTTTTAAAAAGAGGAAAATAAACAGCTATTTTAAACCCCTCAAATTTTCCCCTTCAGAAAACTAGGATTAAAAAGAAAATTTTTCTTGCGAATCCCTGGAAAGGGCGGTTGGGGGGAAAAAACCTTTTGTAAAAAATTAAAAATTGTTCTTTTTTTCAGCCCCGGGGGATTTACAACGCCAGTAGGACTGGGAAATTTTTGAAGTTTTCAAAAAAAATATCAACAAGTGGCTATCTGCCCCCCAAACTAGATTAAACAAGCCCAAAAAAAAACTTTTCCCGGGGAAGTTAAAACGGTGAGAAATTGTGTTTTTTTGCAGAAAGGAAAACGAGAAACATTCGCTAGAAAATTTTTCTATCGAATTGCGTTCAATTTGGTTTTTTGAAAAGCTAGGCCGAAAACCCACGTAAAATTTACAGCTTTTTTAAAAACTTTGGTAAAAAAACCCGGTGATTTTTGAAATAAAAATAAACCTGGGGTTGAAAATAAAATTTTTTGTTTTCCAAATTAAAAGGCAAGGTGGCTTTATGAAAAAAATTTGGGGAACTGGGGCCAAATTTGAAAAACAAGAAATTAAAATTTTTTTTCGGAAAAAAAGGCTTTTTTTTTGCACCTATAAAAAAAACCTGCGGGGACTAAAAAAATTGCGGGAAATTTCAATTTAAGGCAGGTGGCTCTATGAACAAAACGGGGCCCCCCCCCAAAGGGAAAAAAAAAAAAACCCTATTTGAAATGAAATAGGATAAAAAAATTTTGAGTTTTGCACCTATCAAATAAAACCTGCATTTAAATAAAAAAAAGATCTGTTTTCCTAATATAAGTCAGGCTGCACCAAAAAAAGAAATTATTTCCCCAAAAGCGGGCCCAAAAAACTGTTAAAAAAAACCCTTTTTGGGCATGCAGGGTTTCAAATCACAGGGGGGCTGCACAATACCCACTCCCCTTTTCAAAAGCCTCCCTGCCACCGTTTTTGCTGTTTTTCCGCCCGCAGCCCCCCCCCCCCGGGTTTACAGCGCTAGATGTTCCTTTAAAATTCTCAGCCTAAGTAACTAAAAAAAACTCAATTTTAATGTTTTTCACTTTTAAAAGTTATTTTGTCGTGTGAACAAATAAAACCCGTTTCGTGAGCTTTTTTGGAGAGAGCCCAAAGTTATGTCCTGCTGTTATGATACCGGGAACACCCCCCCCAACTGAGGCTGCGGGAAGGGCTGTTCAAATTGAAAAACGGGTTTTGTTTTTTTTCCCCACCAATCAAAAACCAAACACTTTCCAGTCTTTAACCCCGAAACCCCCAATTTAAACCCTTCCTTTTGAAAAGCTGATTTGCTGGCCCCCAAAATGACGGGAAAACGTTTAAAAAAATGGGGGCAATTTTTAATAGTTTATGCGCAGTTTTTCACTTAAATTTTTGCGTGACGAAAAATCAGATCAACAAAAAACCCGTGCCGTTTAAATTTTTGTCGATAAAAATTTCGCTCAACACTGGTTAGAAATATTTTTTTTGGGAAAAAAATTTGTAGCACAAATTGTTAAACAAAACATAAAAAAACCAGTAGTCTTTTTATTGGAAAATGTACAGAATCAGCTAATTTAAATATTAACATTCTCTGGATTTTTGGGCAGTTATAGATGAAAATGTAAAGGTATAAAACTTGCAGGATGGCAGCTAAAAATAAAATTTGCAAAAAATGGGGACTTATTTCTATTCCTGTTTTTTTAATAAACAGAACTTCTAAGGGGTTTCCCCTTTCTCGTCTTCTGCTTCTGGTTTTTCTGATTCTTCTTTTGCAATTATGCATAAAAACAAGACGGGTATTAGACTTTTTAACACTTGGATGTCATATGCATAGAATTTTACGGGTATTTTAAAAAACCTAAAATTTAATTTAGGGTTTATTTTTAAACTGTTGAAAATTATTACGCTTTATGAAATTCACATAATGCAAAATTTTTACAAAAAAGGGTTTTTTAGGAGGGGGGCCATCCCAAAAAACTAGTCATAAAAATTTTTAAACGCCCAAACTAACTGAAATCTTTTCTTTCCTTCACATAAACTTTTAAAACATGAATAAAAAAATTTATGGTTTGGGTTTAAAGCTTAAAAAATTGTTAAATGGTTTAATCTCTGTTTTTAAAAGGGAAGGGCTCTAAAAAAATGCAAAATTTATGCCTAAAATTTTACTGAGTAAAAATTTTCCTTTGGGCAAAAAAAGAGGGCCTATTTATTTTTCCTCTTTTGAAAAAACCTGCACTTTGTTTTAAAAAGTCAATATTGCCCCAAGAAATTGTTTTTCCTTTTTTCCCAAATAGTGTGAGGGAAAAACCCGTAAAAAATTATTAAAAAAATTTACCCAAATTTTTTTTTTAAAAAATTTTTAAATATCAAAAAAATTTATTGGCTGGTTTTAAGTTTCTTTCCCAAAAAGAAAAATGGGAAGAAAACCCAAATTTAAAAGCGGAAAAAAAAAATACAAATCCTTTTAAAAGTAAAAGTTTATTTCCCCCTTAGGGGGACTATATGAAAAGAGGCGCTGCCCGACAGTTGACTTTTTCAGTAACTTAATTTTGGGCATTCGTCAAATTTTAAAAAAAGGTGTCTCAAAAAACTTTCTAAATGTTTTTGTTTTGGGACAAATTTTGCCCCAAAAATTTTTTGGTTAAACCCGGGCCCCTATGAATTGGAATGAAATTTGCCCACATTTTGTTGTGACAAAAATTAAAAAATTCGGGTTCATCGCACGCTTTCGGCGCGACACCCCTCTTTAAAATTTCCCAATGAAAAAACTGTTGCAGGGGAGAGGCTTTTTTAAAAGGGAAAGGGAGATTTGGGGAAACGAGTTTTCTGGTTAAATTTGAAAAAGCATTTTTTTTTAAAACCACTTTTTTGGCCAGCAGACCTCTAAAAATTTAAAAATTGTAGTCCTTGCGTCTTTTTGCCGAAAAAGAGTCAGTTTTTAAGCATATTTTTTTTATAAAAATTTTTAATAAAATTTTGCCCCTGTTGTCGGGGTTGCAAAGGGGCCCCCATTTTTAAAAATTTAACTTTTTAAAAATACTCTTATTGCAGTCCGTGCATTGGTTGGGCGAATGGAGTAAATTTTGTATGAATATTGTGTTATACAAAAATTTTTATATTTTAAAATTTCGCCTTTTTGTCAGTGGTGCGAAGGCCGAAATTAAAAACCATAAAACTTTTAAAAAACACTCTTATTGAAGTCCGTGTTTCTGTTTGCCGCAAAGGGGCTCATTTTTTCGCAAAAGGGGTTTTTCACCTATTTTATAGCAAATTACGCTGTTGTAGTGGTGCGAAGTCCACCATTTTAATAAATAAAACATTTAAATACTCTTTTTTGCAGCCCGTGCGTCTGGTTGGCGCATGGAGTCCAATTGTTATGTTTTTTGGTTTTTCTTTTTTTAAAAGTAAATTTGGGCCTGTTGTCAGGGGTGGGAAGGGCCCCGCCTTATTAATCCAAAATTAAAAATTTAAACACTCTTATTGCATTTCCGTGCGTCGGGTTTGCCGCAAAGCCATTTTTGGTACGCATTTTGTGTTACACATATTTTATAGAAAATTTAACCCTGTTGCAGTGGTTGAAGGCCCCCCATTTTAACCATAAAATCATTTAAAAAAATTTTTTTCTTTTTCCCTCCGGTGTCTGTTGGGGGTGGGGAGCCTTTTGTACCATTTGTTTTATGCATTTTTAAAATTTAAAATTTCCCTGTTTTTCCCGGGGGGGAAAGGCCCCCAAATTTTAAAACCAATAAACACTTAAACACCCCTTATTGCAGTCCGTGGTCTTTTTTGCCGCAGAGAGTTTCTTTTGTGGGAATTTTGTTTTCCCAAAATTTTTTATAGCAAATTCCTTTGCCCGTGGTGCGAAGCCCCTTTTTAATTTAAATTTTAACTTTTAAAATACTCTTTTGCATTCCGGGGTCTGGTTGGCGCTTGGAGCTCAATTGTTTGCTTATTGTTTTAAAACATTTTTTATAAAAAATTTCGCCTTTTTGTCAGGGTGCGGGGCCGCCATTTTAACCCTTTTTAAAAAATTTTAAAAACACTTTTTATTGAAATTCTGCGTCTGTTTGCCCCAAAGACTAAAAGTTTTTAATTTTTGGGGTTTTTACACTTTTTTATAGCAAATTACGCCTTTTTGTCAGTGGTTCAAAAGGCCCCCCTTTTAAAACCTTTAAAACATTTTATCTTTTTGAGTCCGTGTGTTTTTTGGGCGAAATTTTTTTAAATTTTTCCCATATTTTTTATCCATATTTTAAAATTAAAATTAACGCCTGTTTAGGGGTTTGCGAAGGCCCCCCATAAAAAACCCATAAAAAAAAAAAAAACCCTTTTAAATTGCATTTCCGGGCGTCTTTTTGGCACTTTAAGCTAATTTTAAATCCCAAAATTGTGTTATACATATTTTATAGAAAATTTTCCCTTGTTGTCAGGGGGTGAGAAAGGCTGAAAAAAATTAAATTTTCCATTTAACTGTTCATTATTTTCTATTTCACCATGCGCCCTCAGTTTGGGGAAATTCGTCCCATTGTAACAAATTTTTTTACACATTTTTTCCCTTTAAAAAATGCCCCCTTTTTTTTTTGTCAGTTTGGAAAAACCGCCATATGTAATCCATATAAAAAATTTTAAAAACTTCTATTTCCCCCCTGTGCGTCTCATTTTTAAAGTTTAAATCGTCCCAATTTGTAAGATGGGTTTTGTTGAAAACTATAAAACTGTTTGTCCAACGGGGGCTTTTGTAAACCAGGACTGAAGGAAAGAACACTTTTGATTTTGTTTTTAGGTTCTTCCACCAGACAGCACTTCACAGATTTTTGGATAGAAAAAATTCTGTTTAACCCCTTTTTTGGCTTTTGGTAATTAGTGGGGTTTAAAATAGCTTTTTGGGTTTTTTGCCCTCTTTCAATAAGAGACTGTCAAAAACTTTCCTTCCCCATACTCTTTTTATTTTTCTGCGTGGATTTGTCGGGTTTTTTGCTTTTCCCTGTCCGGGGGGGGGGTGTTCCCCTTCTTTTCAAAATTGACCAGGTGAGTTTGATTACCCTTTGTTTTGTTGTTGCTGACAGGGAAAGGTAGAGGTAGATAAAAAGGTGCCCCTTTTCCAGTGCTGGTGAAAACCACGCATGCCAAGGGTTGCCCGGTTGAAGGGACCGTCGGGCCCCTGTCACCCTTTGGGGGGTCCCTTGAATCTGAGAAAACGAACAGCGTTCCCAATTTCTGTTTCTTCACTTTTAAATTTGAAACCCTTTCACCCACAGTTTCCCCCTTGTCCCCCCAGTCCCCGGCCAAAAAAGTCGTCTCAATCGTACCCCCCCCTTTCCAAAAATGAAGCGAAGGGCAGCCAAAATGAAAACTATTTACCCACCACTGGGATAACCCCATTTTTGAAGACCTTTTTGAGACGAAATGGGGGTTTTGGGGTCAAAAAAGCATTTCAAAATTATCAAGGGGCCCAAAAAGGGGTTTGATTTTGCCCTGCTCGACGCCCAATCGCGATGCCTTCGGGGGGTTGAAGGAACCTTTAAAAATGGCAAAAATCCCAGGGGGGGCCTGGCAACGCCTTGCATTTGCCTGTTGCTTTAGCCCGCTCTCTTGGGATGCGAATGTCGAACGAGGAAGTCACCTGTGTTGAAGATGTTAAAGACAAACTTTTTTGGCCCCCAACGGGGTTTTTTTCAGCAAAATTTTTGTTCCCTAGCGTTTCATCACGGGGACGAGGAGGAAGAAAAGGGGGGGAGTGTCAGAGGGCCCCCCGCCCCCAAAAGGGAGAGGGCGGTCCCCCACAAGTCCGGGGGCATTTTTTCCCGCAGCCATAAACGCAGAAAAAACCCCGCTCCTGGGGCTTATCCCCGTCGAAAAATCCGGACCTTCAACCCTAGGCCTTTTTCAATCAAACTTCTGTTTTAAACCCACGATTTTCAAATCCCGCCTTTTTTGCCGAAAAACCATCAGTAAAAGGGAAAAAAAAACTTAGGTGTTTAACCCCCCACCAAAATTTCTAGTCAAATGCAAAAATCATGAGTTGAAATAGGGGAAAAATTGGTCAAAAAATGCCCCCCAATTCCCGGGTTCCAACCACTGTAAACCCCCCTTTTCCCTTTTCTCCGCCCCCTCCCCCTCCGCCACTTTCCAAGCCCAAGTTTTCCTCAGTCCCCCTTGTCTCTCAGCGTAAATGTTTAAAGGGGTTTACCCTAGTTCGGGGCAACCCATCCCCCGGGAAACCACGGGCCCAAACCAGAGCCCCACCCAACCCCTTCTCCCCCCAGTTTGACGCCAGCATGCTGTAAAAGGGCCAGCCCAAAACCCCAGCTTCTGTCACCGGGTTTTGGGGAGCAATAAAAAAACACAAAAACCCAAACCACCCCAAAACCCAAAAGCCTGAATGTCGGCATTCCCCAGGTTTTTGGTTTTTGGGAAAAAGTTCCCTTTTCCCTTTGGGTGGACAAGAGGGGTTTCCCCCCCACCTCAAGGCTCTTGTTTGCCCCAAATTTCCCCAAAATTTGGACAGGAAATTTTTTTTTCCCCAAAAAAAGGCCCCCCTCCCCTGGCCAGCCACGGAAATTTAAAATCTCAGCACGTTGTTCTGAAAGGGTTTGGGCAAAGCCCCATCTGACCACCGACACATGGACTAGTAGCAGGGCCCAAAGGGGCCGCTAAAACTCTTTTGACAGTTTGGGGGTTTAGCGGGTGGAGGCCCTCTGGTGGTGAGGGTTTTTGGCTCTCGGCTCGGCGACGTCTTAAAACTGCGGGGATCGTGCAGGGTTCTTTTTTTCCAAAGGGCCCCATGGTGGCTCCGTGCCCAGAGAAAACCCGGGCCGTGTTAAAATTAATCTGTTTTTGGAGACCGTAAAACACACAGGTTTGGCCCTGTGGACGGCTCTTCGAAACCCGAACGAGTCTGGTTTGGGTGACAAAAACCTTTTGTCCGGGAAGGTGGGGGTGCGTAACGGCCCAAAATTTTTGCTGGCCCCCCCCTTAAGATGGGTAGGGGAGCAAATCCCTTGCCTGGAAAAAAAGGTCATGAACCTGTTGTCCTAAATTTCTAAAGGGGGTACCCGGGTTGGACTCCCCGTGGGGGAAGGCTCGAGGTTGACTCACATTTCGGGTCATTCTTTTACCTGCTTCACCCGGCTGGCTGCGTTACACTCGGCTTGGCCTTTTCCAAAAAACCGCCTCATTTTTCCCCCGTGGCAACACGCGGGAAATTTCCCAACCCCCACTTTATCCGGGCGATTTGTGGCGCAGTGCAATCCTTTAAAGAAATTTTTTAAGGGGAAAAATTTTTTGGCCCTGAAAACAGGGGTGAAAGACCTGGGGGTGTTGGGGCTACGAGAGGGGGGGGCGGGTTAAAAAAAAGGACTTGCACCATCCTTGCGAGTTTTGAAGAACCACCAAAATGGTCTGGGCGGCCCAATCCCTTTTTGTCAGCATAAATTTTGGGGTTGATCTTAGTTCTGGAACAAGTTTTGGGACACTCTGTACGGGCAGGCCCCAAACCAGGTTGGGAGGAGGGGGACGGACACAATTTGGCGGACACAAAACCCTTTCTCTCATCGAATCCAGAAGGCCGGGACAGTTTCACAATTTTATCGGTCTTCATTAGGGGTGGTTTGGGGGCCCGGGCCCTTTTTGCAAGGGCGGGGGTTCAGCCTCAGGGAAAGCATCTGAGGCAAGTCAGGAATTTGAAGCTGAGGGGAGGAAGGGTGGAGGAGGAATGGTATCCCGGACACCGACTTTCCGGATTTTCCCTGCCTTAAAAAAGGGGTTTGGGCCCCCGGATTTGGGGGCGGAGGGGGAAAATGTGGAAGATAGTTTGCTAGTCCCCCTTGACCCGAGGCTTTGGGAAAATAAAAGGTTTCCCATCTCTCACATGAGTGTTTGGGATCCCCAAATTCCCCCAAAACATGATTTTTTGCTTTTAAGGCCAAAAAAATGAAAAACCCAGTTGTTAAAAAGGGAAAAACCCTTCCCCTTTTTTCCTTCCACCCAAAAAAATTTGTAGAGTAAAATAGGGGGAATTTGGGAGACCGAGTTTGGGACAATTTGGAGACACCCGGGGGTGGGTTCCTGCTTCACGTTCTTAAAAAGTCACGGGGAAAGTCAGCAATTTACAGCATTTTGGTTTTGCCAAAGTTGCCGCAGTGGCAGCAGCAGCAGACTTTGGGGCCCAAAGCCAAAAGGGTTTAAAACCTATGGGGAATCTTTTTTTTAAACCCACCCCCAACGAAATTAATGAGGCCCACAAAACAACACCCCGAAAAACCAGCTTAAGATTTTGGGTGCCCAAAAACTTTCTCATCTCAATACTTATGTTTTTGGTTTTTTTTCCGGCCCCCAATCGCCCTTTGGGTACCCAAAAAAGGGGTTAAAGGGCCCCGGAGCTCACTCCCCACGCCATAGAGGGTTGTCCTGCCCAGCAGCCAGCTCTTTCGAGGGGCCCTTTTCAGCACGCTGGGGGTTATTACGGGACAAATGCATCCGGTTTTTCCATTTGATAAGGGGGATCATTTGACTTTCATCAAGATAAATCGGGTTTGTGGATCCTGATGTTGTTGGGGCCAAAAATTTCCCAAGGGTTCACCGATTAGAAAACCGATCTACTTCACCCTTTCCTCTTCAACAAAAATGGTCCTCTTAAAAAAAAAAATTTAAATGATCATTTCTTATGCAATTTTATTCTCTTTTCCCCCAAAAGGTCATTTTGCGGGTTTTTTTGGGTGGGGAACTTTTAAAAAATTAATTGTACAGGTTTCAAAAAAAAAAGAAATTAGATTTAATCACTTCATTTTTAAAAATTTTCTTCGCAGGGTCAATGGTTTTTTTGGTTTAAGGTGCTGTGAGATACAGCAAAAACAAGGTTTCCCTTTGGAAAAGAAATGTTTGGTTTAAGTGGGATTTCTTCCCTCACAAATTTTTAAAAAGTGTAAGAGAAGTAATTTGTTTAATTTTTTTTGGGCATTTTTCTGCTGGAAATAAAAAGCTAAACAAAAAGGTCCCTATTTTAAAAAATGTGGTTTCTAAAAGACATTTGTTTTTCACCAAATTTTCAACCCGCGGCCAAAAGGGGGGAAAGGGGCTTAGGCTCACACTTTCCCCACTCGCTTCCCAAATGACTGTTTTCGTTCCCACGTTTATGAGGGCATTTTTTCCGTGTTAATGATTTACGGACGGCCCGCCCTGGCATCACCGCAACCCCCCCGTATCTCCGGTTTCCCGCTAGCTGAACCTTTGTTAAAAAGATGACGAACTCCCGCCCTGGCCCCTTTTTCCCTTTCTCACGTAACTCCGGCCCTGCAAACTGAACCGCAAGTTTTAAAAGAAGACAACACCAGCCCCGGCCCTTTTCACCGCCCCCCTTTTAACTTGGGCCCGCTAGCTGAATTTCATGATCCACGTTTACAGCCTTACCCCTTCCCCTTGAACATTTAAATTTTCCCTTTAAACCCACTTGACAGTAGAATGCAGGATTTTCCCACAGGGGTTTGTTTACCCTGGGGGCATCTGTTTCGGGTTTGCTTTCATATTTAAGGGCAAATGGGGAACAATGTTTCCCCGTAGAATGGGAAGTACATCTTGCCCCGGCAGTAAAAGGAAAACTAGTTGGGTTTTTAAAATAGGGAAAAACTTATTGCGAAAAAAATTTAAGATGGATGTGTCTATAAGGGCACCCGTTTTGGGTTTTTGGGTCAAAAATGCTTTCAGGATATGGATGTCAATGTCCAATTTTACTAAAAAATGCTTTAAAAACTTTTTTTTCCCTATTTTTAATCTGTGGGGCATGCAGGTTTGAGGGTTTTATCTTTCGGTTTCCCGGAAGGGGTAGTTAATATCCGTTTAAACTAAAATGGTGGTTTTTAAAAACTCCCTTTTTTAGGCACTTTTTAAATTTTGGGCAAGTAGATTTTTTGGGGGCATGCTGCGGTTTCCCGGACAGGCGTTGTCAATGTCCTTCAACTAAAATTTTATGGTTCAAAAAACCCTTTTTCCCGCACTTTTTAATCTGTGGGGCAGACATAAAAAAAACTGTTATAATTGAGTATAAGCCAATTTTTAAGAAAAAAAAATTGGTGAAAAAAACCTTCCCCTTTGGCAAATATGGGGTCACCAAACGCAACCCGGGGGCGCCTTTACGGGGGCGACAGAGTTTTCTTCAGCCTTTTGGGGACTTTCCCCTGGGGGGCGCATTTTTGCCGAATCTCGAGTTAAACCCCCTTTGGTGCCCGGGGGCCGCAAACGGCCCCAAAAAACTGGGGGGGATCCCCTTCCCGCTTTATGCGGGCCCTCTGGGAGGGACATACAGCTTAAGACCTTTTTGCGGGAGCATGAGCGGGGCCCCCCTGCCTGCAAAAAGGACCGCTTTATGGCCGCAAGCAGACTTCCAGCCTTCTGGGGTACCGGCCCAGTCCCGCGTGCTATTCATCATGCTGCGCCCGCCTAAAAAAAAATTCACGCTGCCTGTGCCAGAAGGGGGAGGGGGGCCTCCCAGAAACGGGAAAAGGGGAGCACTTTATATTTTTTCTTTTTTTTAAAAAAAACCTTTCCCCTTCTGCTATGAGGGACCTATACCTGCCTTTTCCTGCCCACGGAGACCCTAACCTGCCATGGGGTTATAAACCCGGTACAAACCTGTCCCTTTTTTCGACATTACCTTCCCTAAACCTGCCCATGGGGGAATTTTAAATGCCTATATCTTTCGTATTGGGGGGCATATTTCCCGCCCCTGCCCGTCTAACGTGCCTTAGGGGGAAGTTTTAAATTAAACTACCTATACCTGTTTTTGGGTGACATTATACCTGCCCTAAAATGCCCATTTGGGGGGGATAACGTGCCTTTTCCCTTTTATGGGGGACTTTAAAAAAGCCTTTTCCCACCTATGAAAAATTTTTTTGGTATCCATTTTTTTTTTTAAATTTTTCCAGTTTGCTGCCGCATTTTCCACCCCAGGCTTTTATTGAATCAATAAATTTTTTCCCCGATTTTTGTGACAAAAAAAACGGGGGCCCCCGGATAATATTTGGGTTTTGGGTTTTTCTCGAAAATAAAACCAGTATATTAAATTTTGGGGGTAGCCCTAAACGTATCGGGCCCACAGAGTAAAATTTAACCCTTTTAAGGTTTTGGACGGGGGGTGCTATTTAAAAATAAATATAAAAAAAAACACTACTGGGGTTTCAGTATTTTTTTCACCCCGGCTTTAAAAAAAAGATTTAAAAACAATCCCAAAAAACCTTGTCCCCCCAAAATTGATAAGGGAAAAAAAAAAAAAACTCATCCCACAAAAAAAAAGCCCCAAAACAGCTCTTTTTAAAAAAAAAAAAAGTATGGTTCAAACTATGACAATACAAAAAAGTGTTTTTCCCTTTTTTAAATTTAAAAATGTTTTTTTTTTTTTTTATTTTTAAAACAGTAAAACAAAAAAAAAACAAAATTTTGGGATCGTGAGTAAAACTTGCTGGGCTTTTAACTGCATATGAAACCCTTTTAAAAAAAAAAAAAACAGTACCAGGGTTTTTTAAAAAATTTTGTTCAAAACCCCAAAAAAAACATTTTAAAAAAGGATCAAAGCGTTTATATGAAACCCCAAAAAGGGTACTAGTAAAAACGTCAACTAATTCTGCAAAAAACAAGCCCCTTTTAAACCTCCCAAAAAAAGGGAAAAAAAAAATTATGACGGGGCAGACAAAAGCGATAAAAAAAAACCCCAAAAATTTTAAAAAATGTGTAAAAGTGAATTTAAAACATTAAAAATTAATATAAAATGTCCCTCCTTATAATTTTTCCCGACCCGATAGTTAAAAATTATCCGCATTCCCCCTCCCCGGAGAACAAATTTTAAAAAAGAAACCCAAAAAAAAATGGTGGAACTGTATTTCCAAACCCCCCATTTTCATGGGAGTTCTAAAAAAAACTGTAGAAAAACCTGTCAAGCCCTTGTAAAATTTTTTAAAAATTTTAGTAAAATTGCAAAATGCTGGAAAAAAAATGTTTTTCATTTTCACAACCTTACGTTAAAAAACATTTGTTTTCACTTCTATAAACATTAAACATAGACCACTCTCAGAAATTTGTATAAAAATTTCTGCAAATTTTTTTTTTCATTTTTGTTCATTTGGTATATATAAGATCATATAAAACCGAAAGCATTCTTATCTTTCTCCTAGAAAATTTTCCCTCACTTTTGGAACACTCCCCAACTTTGGGAAAAACAGCCTCCTTTCTCAATGTAACCCTTTGGGGTCATTGTTGGGGTAATTTTAACATAATCCATTCAGTTCATTATCACTTAGCCACAGGCACACCATGTGCCATTGTATGGTACCTCTGTACAGCACATTAATCTCCACAATATACCTCTACAGGAAAAGTACAGTGCCCTGGATTCACTACAGAGGTGATCTGGGTCTGATAAGAGCCAGCAGGATATCTAGTTACTGGGCTCCAGTGGTCACTTGACCACTGGGGCTGGAAAGCAGAAAGCCGATCAAGAAGGCAGGGCTTATCCATCCCTGCCTTTTCAGTAAAGAGCTATACTACAATTAATAGCCAGCTCTCTATTCCTGTAGCTGCACAATTAGTACACTCTGTATGACTGTGCAAAGTTAAATGACCACCACCCAGTTGTACTGTATATAGTCAATGGGTGGTCATTGTCTAGATCCTGCAACAGACATATTTGTCCTCTCAAGCCACTGTGAAATAGCACCAAATTTTATTTCTGCGTAGCCAGCATCCACCACAGTCTGAGTTCAGGGCGTCCCTTTCTTGTGGGGTGCACATCTGCATTTATTACTCATATTTGTCCTCTCAGGCCACAGTGAAATAGCATTCAATTTTATTTCTGCATTGCCAGCTGCCAGCACAGAGTTCAGTGTGTCCCTTTCTTATAATACTCATATTACTCGTCTCAAACAACGGTGAAATAGCACCCAATTTTATTTCTGCGTTGCTAGCGTCTACCATAGTCTGAGTTACGGGTGTCCCTGTGTTGTGAGGTGCACGTCAGCATTTATATTACTCATATATATTTATCGTCTTAAACCACAGTCTGAGTTATGGGTGTCCCTTTGGTGAATTTCTTATTGCAAATTTTTATTCTGTGCGTCCATAAAGGCATTTTTGCTGGTTTTGGGGTCAGGCTACTTTAAAATAGATGCCAGAGGTGTCAATAGGGCAGTATTCCTATCAGGGGCCCTAATCAAAAAGGTGCCCGTTGATAAGTTAAAAATAGGAAGTAGTAATGTGTGGGCACCCCATTTTATTTAGCTGCATTTGGCCATGAAACGGTTAATAGATGACTAGATGACTGGTGGCAGCCCTGGCCTCACCACACCCACTCTAACTAGGGCCCTGCCAGCTGAACCACCGCGTTACCCGTTGGGATGTTCTTGCTGCCACCACATATATAAGTTGTTGGTCCCTGGTGCAAAAAGTGATAGGGGTCTCCTGCCAATTACCATGTGCCATTTCCAATACTTGTGTCTTGTTTTGTGTAAAAGGGGCCCCGTAGCAGCTGCAACCGCTGTACCTGCTGTGGCTACGCTGTCCTCATCTGTTCGGTTAGCCATTGACCGGAATGGATTATTTTAGCCTGTGAATTTTTTTTCTGTGACTCTTGTAGCCTAATTGTCTTGACTAAGATGTACCACGTATCCAGTTTACTGTTGTCGATGTTAATTCCAGCTACATCTCACTTGTTTGGGTATAAAAATGAACCTGGTGTTCCTCTCCCATAGACTTTAATGGTAATCGGAGATTAATTGCAATCGAGGATCGAACATCGACGAGATTATTCCACAAAATCTGGCAGATTATTGGCCGAATCGCTCATCACTAGTTAACAGTGATTAGTAATACTGCACCTGTTAAAATATATGGACGCATTGAGGTTTTTTTCTCTTGGATTTACTATGGGTAAATGCTGTGACACACATCCTTGCATAACATAGCAAAACTGGGGCTAATATATCAGCCCTAGCTAAAGGGGGAATTGGCCCCAAAAAATGTTATCTAAAAGTGTTTCCCAGAGGTTTTTTCTGACTTTATGGATGGAGCAATATGTAAAATAAGATGAAAAAAAAAAAACTACAAGTTTTAGCCCCAAACCACACACTAAAACTTTGTCATCATATATAAATGTTCATGACAGAAGAGTCCAAACAATATAAATGGCAGTGTATATATATAATTCAGTAACCTTCAGGACGGTGTGCAATCGAGAAATCTCCCTATCTGTATGTAGACATGTGTAGGGTTGCTAATCAAGTGTAAACTACACTTTATTCTAAACCTATAGATTTAAACAACATTCTCCATAAGGGCAGTTATCATGCTCCACAAACATGCATGGGGATTCCGAAAAGCTAGTTTGTCAGAGCAAGAAGAATTTGCTCTCACGGAAACATACATACAGCATTTGCCAAATAGTGCCTATAAGTTTGCAGCATATGGGTATGAGAGAAAGGAGCTTGCAAAAATGGGGATGGAGGTTTGTAGAAAGATTGGAAACAGGTTCTTAATCCCACTAGTAAGCAAAAATTTGACAGATTATTGTTTATGAGAACATTTGACTCAGATATCGATCTCATCTAACATAAGAATTGGCGTGTACTTACCAGTGACCTTATAGAGGTAAGGGACACTCCATGATTTGTGTACAGAAGAGGTCGAACTATAAACATCAGCATAACATCCTCGGATATTAAGAGCCATCAAAGTATACAAAGCAGATTAGCTACACATCGACATATCCGTCCCTTAACTGTTACAACTGCCATTCTATTATCAAGTGCCCGTTTTACATCGCTCTAGAGGCACAAAAATTAATATTAAAGGCTTTTATACCGGTGATAGCAAGGGAGTGATTTATTTATTAAAATGCCATTGTGGCATGGGTTATGCAGGCCTCTCGTAATATTAAGGGCGTGTTTCAGGATTTACAAAAGCTCGTAGGTCCAATTGGGTATGATTAGAAATAGAAAAAAAGAAGTATACTCATCTCTGTGACGCTCCCATTTCATCCTGATGGCCGTCCCGTGCATCCTGACTGCACAGTGAACGTCCATTGTTCACGTACTATGTGCAGCCCATCACAGGCCACAGTGGTCACGTGCACGTGACATTGTTGCCTGTGATTGGCTGCATATAGTATGTGAACAATGGACATTCACTGTGCAATCAGGATGTACAGGCCAGCCAGTGGGATGGAACGGGAGTTTCACGGAGATAAGTATGCTTCTTTTTTTTCCTATTTCTAATTATACCCAAGTGGACCTACCAGGTCACCCACCAGGTCGCCCAATAGTTGCTAGTAAGGGGTCTATTACAGAACCTATCTCACAATACCTAGATTGGGCTCTCAGACCATTACTCTCTAATGTACCTTCATTTTTATTAGATACTAAAACCTTACTTCAAAATTTGGACAGAATGAATATAAGTCCTGGTTGCAGCCTGGCAATGATCGATGTTGTCAGCCTGTATACCAGGATTTTACATCAAGATGGTATCAAAGCTATTAAGTCTTTTTTACTTAGATCAAATAAAGAGCTAGATCATGTGGATTATCTTTGTGAATTGTTGAGATTTATATTGGAGCATAATACATTCTGCTTTAATGATCAATGGTACATACAGTGTACTGGTACCGCGATGGGTACGCCAGTTGCGCCCACATTCGCGAACATTTTTTAGCGTACTGGGAAGAACAATATATCTATAATGTGAAAAATCCATATTTAAAATACATACAACACTGGTCGAGATTTATCGACGATGTGTTGATAATATGGTCAGGTTCTGAGTCCCAATTTAATGAGTTTGTACAGTACATAAATGTAAATGATCTAAATATGGCTTTTACAGCTACTTTTGGGGGTAGTAAAATTGTTTACCTGGATGTGGAAGTTTAATTAAATGAAGAAGGATTAAAAACTAAGGGATATAGGAAACCGAATTCTACTAACTCGTTGCTTCATGGCAACAGTTTTCATCCTGTACATATTAAAAAATCTCTCCCATATGGGCAATTTTTAAGATTAAGATGGAATAACAGTGACTATAATGATTTCGTGGTACAATCAGTGGAACTTATGGACAGATTAAGATCAAGAGGTTATGATGAGAAGGTGATCTCAAAGGCATTCAGTAAAGTAGTACAAAAGGATCGAAAACAAGTATTATATAATAAAAAGAGGAGGGGCCAAGTTGAGAGGTTTGTCTTTTCTTTTGAATATAGCAATCTTGCCAATCTTGTGAGGAACACAGTGAGAAAACATTGGCATATCCTTTCTGCAGATACTGATCTTCAGGATAGAACAACTCATCCCCCTATAATATCATTTAGAAGATGTCAAAATCTTAAAGATAAATTGGTTAAAGGTAAATTTCAGGATAAGAAAGTACAGAAAAATTGGTTTTCTAATATAGCACCTACAGGTAATCACAGATGCGGTAATTGTTCCCTGTGCTCAAAAATGATAACGAAAAATAATATTAACCTAGGATCAGTTCAACATGTAGTAAAAGATTTCATCACATGTAAGTCCAATTATGTCGTATATGCACTATGGTGTGATTGTAATTATTATTATATTGGGAAAACAATTCGACCTTTACATAAAAGAATAAAAGAACATATATACTCAGTTAGATCAGGTAAAGGGGTACCGCGTTTAATAAATCATATTCGTAACGAACATGGAGGAGATACATCCTGTATTCGTTTTGCTGGTATCGAACGGATTAGTGGAAATTATGTTAAAATTGATAAACATACTAAATTACTACAGTGTGAATCAAGATAGATTTTAAAAACAGAGGCTTTGGGTCCATTAGGGCTTAATGAGAGAAATGACTTGTCCGTGTTTTTATGAATGTTTTTATTTTTGTTTGTGATTTGTGCTAAAAGGTACCGGAAGTGAAAGGGTACCTAGGGAGAGTTAAATGGCACAGCTGTGCTTTCTCCCAGCATGCCTTGACAAAGCGTTGCAACACGCGAAACGGCCGTAGGCCAGTGTATGTGCTTGTTTCCTGATGTCTTAATGCAATAAAGATTAACGAAAAGGAAGATTGGCGAGTGCCGCTCATATTTGTTTCTTATCATGTAATAGTACGAGGACTCTCTCTTTCTCAGAGTTGAGCACCACCATTTATATATTGACGTGAATGGTTGATCGTGGAAGGAATATATGTGTTTGGGAGCCGAGTACGGGAACAGTGCCGCCTTACTTTGCTTCATTGCTATAAAGGACAATGACCCTGACCAATCCACAGCCGTAGAGATAGCTAGTGAAAGAAAAAGCACTTGTTGCTTGCCACTTCTTCGAAGCATGCCACAGTGTTTCTGAACTCTGTTGGTGTATTCTAGAGGTTGATGGTATCAGATGAAATGCTGTTTTAAACACACTTGTTCCAAATGGAAACAGCTTGGATTTTCAGTCTGAATACAATAGCCCTGAAGGGGTTAAATGAGATATTAAACCGCAAAGTATTTTTGTAATTTAAGTGTGTATTATATTTTAATTGTTGTCTTATGAAATCTTGTTTGTTACAAGATTTGAATAATTGTTATACTATGTTTGTATGTAGAGCCAGACTATATAAAGCTTTACATGCCAACCCTGTCCACACTTGACTAAGACATGAATAGCCTTCAAAACAGTGAATGCAGACGTGCGAGCGGCTGCCTGTCAGATTGCAATCCTTTCTATAGATATGGATTGATTTCTGGACATTGTGAAGCCTTTGGCTAAGTATGGAAAAGGCAACATATAGATTTCTATTACTGAAAGTATTTTACTCCCTTTGATGATATTGATTATGTGAATTGTAAAATAAAAATGTGTAATTTTTGGATAAAATGCTGTGGTTCTGCTTATACTGATTTGAAGTTCATGACAGAAACGTAAGACGGTACAAAATACTTTTTATTTTTTTTTTACCATTATCTCTTATGCTATTGAAAAAATATATCATGTAAAAATTACATAAAAATAAAGCCTAACATATCACGAAGAAAGAGGGAAAAAAATGGTAGAAAAACAGAATGAAAGAAAGGGTTACAGTGTTCAAACCAGCCTGTACTAAAGAAAATAAAAATGTTTCTGGTCAGGATGGGGCAGTGAAAGATTAAGTCAATTATATGAAATTCAAGTACAAGTAGAATTAGTTGGGAAAACTATTTTGACTGTGGCAAAATGTCCAGCATTGTATTGGATTACAAGTTAAAGGGATTTTCTCACTATAGGGTTTTGCATTCAGCTGAGCTTTTTCATTATCTTAGATTTTCAAATACAGGGGCGGGTCTCTCCTCCCAGTAGGGCATGTCTTCCCTCACTGAGGAGTGGTGACATCATCACGCCCCCTCCCTGTTCCTGCTCCCTCTAAAGTCCTCTTCATTCTGTGTGAGCAGTGGGAGGGAGTGGATGTCACAGCTCTCCAGACCTCCTGCAATGGTCAGTTATCATGCCTGGAGAGCTGTGATAGTCACCTCCCTCCCAGGCTCCACAAGCAATCCTTGTAACTAGAACACCTGCATTGGTATAAATAGTTATAAATACAGCCTGAATTAATGAAACAAATGTAATAAATGCAAACTGCTCTAGCTCCTGCCTGATAAAAGAGGGGGAGCAGAATGTTTAAGGGTGTGTTATATGGGTGGAGAGAGCAGAGCATATAAGGGTGTGTTATATGGGTGGAGAGAGAAGAGCGTATAAGGGTGTGTTCTATGGGTGGGTGGAGAAAAGTGTATAAGGCTGTGTTATGTGGGTGGGGGGAGCAGAATTTATAAGGGTGTATTATGTGGGTGGGAGGAGCAGAATGTATATGTCAATGTTATATGGGTGAGGGGAGCGGAGTCTATAAGGGTGTGTTATATGGGTGGAGACAGAAGAGTGTATAAGGGTGTGTTATATGGGTGGAATCTAGTAGCTATAGAGACTCAGTAATTGCCCAGATCCTTCATATCAGACCTGTCCCTGTGAGAGGAGCCTTTATCACACAGCTAAGTAGGAGTTAGCACAGAGAGAGCAGGACAGCCGATCACAGCACAGATGGCGTGTCTCGACCAGAGGGTGAAGCAAATGCAGGCAGCCAATCACAACAAAGAGGGCTGGCAAGCTGCAGAATTAGCTCTAGACACACACAGATTAGGTAACAGCTGCTATCCTAAATTATTTAGGTAATACAAACCAGTTGCAAAAGTGCTAATATTTATTGTCCCCAAAATTACTGATATGATGTTTGTAGCGAGAAACCCCTTTAAAAGAGTTCTCCACCTCATAAAAAAACAAAAAACATTTTAATAGCTCCTGGGCCCCCTAGTAAAATAACAAAGTCATACCTACCTACTCCGGTCTCGGTTCCAGTGGCACGTCTATGTGTTCTTCAATTAACAATCCATCACTTGCGAATGGAGACTTCACTACTGCAGCCACTGGTAGGGCGCATCAGTCATGTGCCACAAAGTTACATCACCGTCCAGAAAGGAACAGCTCACAACAGTGATGACTGCTGCAGCCAAGTGGATGTCCATTTTTATATATTCAATAAATAAATAAAATGACATGGGGTACTCCCATTTTTCATAACCAACCAAGGTAAAACCAATGGCAGCAGCCTGATACTATCAAGATGGGAAGTTCCATGCATACTGGGACCCTCCAACGCTAAAAATACCAGTCCGCAGCTACCCAAGAAGCAGACCATCACATTAGAAGGTCCATTTCTGACAGTAATCTGGCTCTTCACAGTAGCCCTGTTGTGTTGGATACTGGGTGGATAGTGAGAGGGGGTAGGTGTTTGTTTGGGCCAGTACTGACACAAACCTTCAGCTCTATTAATGGAGAGTCATCTGTCAGCAACAACACAAAAAAACACTTTATTTAAATAAACATTCCCCAACTACAACCCTCTTTAACTATTTTATTACATAAATAGATCCAAGGTTGATCCAACAAAGTCCACCAAGGGGAACCATATAAATAAGCACAATCATTAGACATACATAAGCTGGATAGCCTATCCAGCATCCAGGAAAGCTGGGTGATGATCTAGACAGCATGGTATCCAGCATGCAGGTAAACTGTGTCTAGTATGGGCTTTTACCCAGCTTTTCTGGGCATTGAATACTCTATTCAACATTGTGCCCCATCCCCCAGAAATGATACTGAGTTTTCCTCTTAAAGGAAAGCTGTATGCCACTTGTGGGGGTTGGGCAGCACCTAGCTTTTCTCAATTCTGAATTCATCTCCAAATCTACCCTCCTGCCCCACTGACATACTCCTGTCCTCACTATCCCCCACTCTAATCCCACCCCCCCATACTCTAACCCTCTTTCCTCACCTCACTATAACCCCCCTCTCCTACACTAACCCTTTTTCCTCACCCCACTCTAAACCTCCCTACACTACTATACCCCCTCGCTCTCCCCCTGCCTCTAAATCCCCACTCTAACCTCTCCCTCCACTATATAAGGAGGATGCAGGGGGTGTATGGGGTATGTTATGGCGGTGCCCCAATTGCGTCCACCCATTGCCAGAAGCAATCACCCTCACCCCAAGGTTCCTTTGATATCCCTAGGTTCTTTTTGTATTGTGGGGAGAGGTGCGGTGTGGGACTTTGTAGTGCACCGGTGATGGAATAACTTGACACACACAACAGTTTTCTGGGTCTTTGAGGCTTTACTTGATTCTCCTGCAGTTTAGCTTGAGGTCCACATGGGATATCAGCACATCGGCTTCCAGCCACACCAGCAATCGCACAATCACGGAGAGGCCCTCTTTAACTTATCTCACTGTACTACTTCAGTTTTCCGACGTTGCTCAGAAAGCTTACCCACTCCCAGGTACCTGTTGGTTTCGTGTAGCTGTCTAATGGCTCATTCCTTTCTCTCCCGGGTCTCCTGCGGCCTCGTAGAGGTAAAGAGCCTTCCCCAGCCTCAATCCCGGTTTCCTGCTTTAACTGGGAACTATATACATCTTCGTGGCACTGTAGGCTTCTCTTCCCACTCCAGCCAGGGGTAATGACCACACCTCATTCCACCTTGAGGGACCTGTTCCTTCATGATCACTCTCCAACTCTCAACTCCCAACTTTGACTGCTTGTCACACTCTGCAGCTCTGATCACCTTCTGTAGCAGCTAGTCTTCCTGCTTCTCCAGCCCAGCTCCACCCACCGAGCTCTCAGATTGGCTGTACAGCTCAGGCTAACACACTGTACCCCCAAACAGGGTAAAACTGCCTGAAACAGACAATAAACTGTTAACCTTTTGCCTACCAAACTAGTTAACCCTCTAACTGCTATAACCAGGCCTTCTAACTACCCAGTTTCCCATAGCAACATAATGTGTCACACGTTCTAATAGTTCTAACACAAGTATAGCTATCCCTACATACACTTACAACTACTCTAGCCCACCTCCCTCACCTCCACTCTTACCAACCCTCCCTCACAGCACTCTAATCCTCCTCAAAAAACAAGCCGTACTCTCTCTTTCTGGAGAAAAAAGAGTGAGTCTCCAAAGCTGACAAGATTTTTTTACCATAGGAACTGTGAATCTGTGGAATAGGTGCTCATGAGCTGCACAGCATAAGAGCTGAAGGCTTACAAAGGGCTTAGACACTTACTTGAAAAAAAGTTATATTAACACATGTGTAGACATATAGAAACAAAGTTTTAAACTTACTTGTACCCTTTCTTGTCATCCACATCTTCTCCATGTCCTCTGTTGAACATGATGGACATGTATGTATTTTTCAGTTGTACTTAGTGATGAGCGAACCCTAAAATGTTCGAGCTCGAGTAGAACCTCGAATTTTGAGAAGTTCAGTTCTAAGTTCGAGTTGCACTCGAACCGAACTTCGAGCCCCATTAAAGTCAATGGGAGAAGATGTTCCTTTTTAATTTTTATACCTATACAGGTTAGGAGAAGCTGCAATTAGCATCCATAACAGTAAAATGGATACGTGGAACAACTTAGTGAAGAAAATCTAGCTCTAAGAGTCACAGAAAAAAATTCACAGGCTAAAATAATTAATTCCTTTCAATAGCTAACTGAAAAGATGAGGACAGCGTAGCTATAAAAGGTGTAACGCAAGCAGCTGCCATGGGGCCCCTTTGACACATAAGAAGACACCAGTATTGGAAATGGCACATGGTAACTGGCATGAGCCCCCTATCACTTTTTGCACCAGGGCCCAAGAAAATGTCATACATGTGGTGGCAGCAAGAACATCCCAACGGGGAACGCGGAGGTTCAGCTGGCAGTGCCGTAGTTATAGGGGGTGCAGCGGTAGGCAGGGCTGCCGTCAGTCATCTATTAACCGTTTCAGGGCCCCATGCAGCTAAAACAAATGGTGCCTCCACCCATTACTAGTTCCTATTTTTAACATATCACTGGGTCCCTTTTTTATTAGGGCCACTGACAGAAGTACTGCCCTATTGGCACCCCTGGCATCCCTTTTACAGTAGCCTGACCCCAAAACCAGCAAAAATTACCTTATGGACACTCAGAATAAAATTAGCAAGAAGAAATGAGTATGGGAAATAAGATTTTTTTCAAAAGGACCGTTACTAACGATGTCTTTTACATTGGCCTGACCCTAAAAACCAGTAAAAATGACCTTATGGACACTCAGAATAAAATTAGCAAGAAGGAATGAGTATGTGAAATAAGCTTTTTTTCAATAAGACCTGTCATACGTCCAGACAGGCAGTCTTCTGTTTGTATGCGGCAACTCCCGGTAAGGGTTAAACCCTCTGCTCTGGACCCACGCCTGATATTAACTGATATGACAAAAAAGGGAGTGAATATCAGTAAATGGCAACCCGAGGCTTTAGAGGCATTCGAGAAACTCAAGCAGTGTTTTATCGCACCCCCGGTGTTGGTTCAAGCTGACCATACTAAACCCTTTGTTGTGGAGGTAGATGCTTCTGAGTTTGGAGTAGGGGAAGTCCTGTCTCAGGGGTCAGCTGCTCTGACTAATCTCCGCCCTTGTGCCTTCTTCTCTCGTAAATTTTCCCCCGCGGAGAGGAATTAAGATGTTGAGAACCAAGAATTGTTGGCTATTAAGTGGGCCTTCGAGGGTGCCCAGCACCAAGTCACAGTCCTAACGGACCATAAGAACCTGAACTTTTTAGAAAATGCTAGAAGGTTGAACTCTCATCAGGCACGTTTGGCATTGTTCCTCACTCGCTTTAACTTCGTGGTTACCTATAGACCGGGATCTAAGAATGTTAAAGCAGACGCATTGTCAAGAAGATTCTGTGCCAGTCACTCATCTCGGGATGATCCGGTGTCCATTTTACCCAAAGAGACGGTGGTCTCTGAAACAGAATTGAAAATAAGTTTGATAATTTTAGCATTTTAATTTATGGCATCCATCTTGTCTTCTTCAAACTTAAATCTTTGTTCTAATATTCTGTATGAATTTCTGACTAGGATACAAGGACATGTTCTGTTCCGCTCACATCATAATACTTTGGTCTAGAGATACGTCTAGAAGGCCGTGGCATTTGAATAACAGGTCATAGCTGCTGCTTATTTAAGGTTATTAGATTAGCGTAACTAAGACAGATGTCAGAGTATTCATTTTTATTTTTTTTGGTTGATGGGAGGTGTCATGATTTTAATTATTAAATGGTATCTTTACATTAAGACACGGATTGGATTGTAACCTATATCTTATGCTATATACTTATCTTTGATTGGATTGTAATATGCCTACCTTCTCTGTATGATCACGCCTATACCCTTTAAAAAATCATGTCAGTCCATAATAAATTATTCTAATCTTTTGAATAGAATCGCAGTGCATTGTTCAAATATTTTCCCCCGACTTGGCCACTGAGATCAAGACCCACCAGGAGATGACACCGTTGATTGTCCCGTTTCTAAAGTCTTGGTCCCCACCCAGTTTTGGTTATGTTTATTAAAAGAATTACATGATTCTGTATTATCTGGACATTCCGGAGTTTCTGGCACTAAGAGACTTATTTCCCGAAATTATTGGTGGCCATCTTTGTCTCGGAATGTGGGGGCCTATGTTACAGCCTGTGACATCTGTGCTCGGGCAAAGGTTCCCAGAACGCGACCTCCTGGTGAACTTTGCCCTTTGCTGTTACCGGACCAGCCATGGACTCACATCTCCATGGACTTTATGACTGACCTCCCTACCTCTGAGGGGAAGACTGTCATACGGGTGGTCATTGATCGTTTCAGTAAGATGTGCCATCTGATTCCCTTAAAAGCGTTACCGTCGTTCAAAAAGCTGGCTGAACTGTTCATTAAACTGCATGGGTTACCCGAGAATATCATGTCTGACAGAGGAGTTCAGTTTGTGTCCTGTTTTCGGAGAGCCTTCCACCCCAAAACTAATGGGCAGACGGAGAGGGTGAATCAAACAGTTACGCAAAAACTCCGGTGCTTTGTCTCTGATCAGCAGAGAGACTGGGTTAAATACTTACCTTTGGTCGAGTTCGCGATAAATAATCAGGATAGTAGCTCGTCTGGTGTTTCGCCATTTTTCTGCAACTATGGCTTCCACCCTAGACACTCATCATGGTCTGGCGTTACTTCTGATCATAGTGGGGTGGATGCTATCCTTAACGATCTGTGCACAGTCTGGGCCCAAGTTCAGAAGAACTTGGTTAATGCCCAGAGCATCGAGAAGGAGATATGTGATAAGAGACGTCTTTGTTCTGGAAGTTTTAATGTTGGGAATAAGGTGTGGTTATCTACCCGAAATATTCGTCTATAGGTCCCTTTGGGTAAGTTGGCACCACGCTTTGTGCGTCCCTATATAATTCTGGAGAGAATTAACCCTGTAACATACTGCCTCAAGTTACCCTCTGGCTTTCGGGTACATAATGTGTTCTACTGCTCTCTTCTGAAAAGGTACGTGCCCTCTGTTATTTCACCTCCCAAACCTCCTCCTCCAGTTGAAGTTAAGGGGGAATTGGAGTATGAGGTTGCCCAAATCGTGGATTCACAGAGAGTGCAAAAATCGTCACAGTACTTAGTGCACTGGAAGGGATACGGTCCTGAGGAGAGGTGGTGGGTACCTGCGAGGTCCGTACATGCTAAGACTTTTATTAGCGAAGTCCACAATGCTTATCCAGAGAAACCCAAACCAGGGGAGGGTCCGGTGGCCCCTCCTAAAGGGGGGGGGGTACTGTCATACGTCCAGGCAGTCTTCTGCTTGTATGCGGCAACACCTGGTAAGGGTAAAACCCTCTGCTCTGGACCCATGCCTGGGGAGAGAGGTTGCTTTGAAGCTCAGGAGTGACAGCTCTGCAGCCTCTCCCAACAAGCGGTGTGTCACTCAGGCCAATCAGAGGGCCCGGACGCCGCACCAATCAGCTGCTGGGGCGGTGTCCGGGAAAACCTTTTAAACTGGCTCAGACCTCTCAGGCCTTACCTGTGAAAGGGTTCCCCCAGTGTTGTTCCTGCATTATTCATATTGTTCATTCTCTCTAGTGTTTGACCTCGGCTTGTTTCTGACCACGTTCTCGTCCTCTGTTTTTGTACCGCGTTACCCCTAGTGTTTTGACCTTTGGCTTGTTATCTGTTTCTCTTCTGGCTCCTGTTTTGGCTTTGGCATTCCCGACCGTTATTGATCCAGACTGTTGGCCTTGCTTTTCCCTGATAGCCCCGCACCGCTTGCGTAGGGTTTGTCTCCCAGTTGGGGTCTGCCGCCTGGGGCAGTACGCCAAGTAGGCAGGGACAGTGGGCTGGGTGGCAGTCGGGGCCCACTGCACCTCCTCTGATGTGACAGGACCTTTACTAATGGTGTCTTTTACATAGGCATTACCCTAAAACCAGCAAAAATGACCTTATGGACACTCACAATAAAATTAGCAAGAAGAAATGATTATTTGAAACAAGATTTTTGGGAATAGGACATTGACTATCGTTGTCTTTTATGGTAGCACGACCACAGAAGCATCAAAAATGACCTTTTGGAAACTCAATAAAATTATCAAGAAGAAATGGCTATTTTAAATTAAATTTAAAGAATTTTTTGAATAGGACAAATAGGATAAATATTAAAAAAGTCAAGATTTGTTCACAGTCTCTTATTGAAGAACTGTACTCCAAAGACGGCAAATAAACAGTGTTCTTAAATGCCTATACTTTGCAACAGGCAAATAGGATTATAAACAGAAATTTTTCTATGCAATATAAGTGAAATGGGGTCATATGGAAGAACCCTCACCGCAAATCAAGTGGTCTTAAATGCCTATACTTTGCAACGGGCAAATAGATTATAAACAGAATTTTTTCTTTGGAATATCTATATAAAACTACCAAACTCCCTAACTATTCCTGTGTATAATTCCCTAAGCTAGGTGTTCCCTCAACCCCAGCCCCCCGTCAAGTAATCAAACTAGCAGCTTTTCCTGTGTTCTGTGCAAACCAGCAGACACAGGCAGCAGTGTGTTCATTACAGAGAGTAAGGTGAAAATGGCGTTCAACAGGAAATACAGTGACATACACATAAGATGGGTCTGTGATTTTAGCAGCCAATGAGATCCCTACACCCTCACTGGTGACGTTTTTGACACCCCCTCCCCCTTTCCCAATGCTCTGCACTGATTGGCTGGCTACCAAAACTGAAGGAAGCAGCTGAAAAAGGCGGTGAATGCCTGTGCCGAACCCAAACTTTTTACAGAACTTGCGGCAAAAAGTTTGGTTCGGCTCAGGTTCGGAAAAAACGTAAAGTTAGTGCCGAACTAACCATTTTCCGAACTTTTCGGCTCAATACTAGTTGTACTATGTAAAAATGTAAGGCAGAGCCCTATGCATGGAGCCTTTACAAACACTATGGCACCATTCTGTCTTTGTTCATTGCCCTACTAGCTTAATCAGCTTCCATGCATATAGAGACACCTTCCCCTAGAAGTTATCCCTCTGGAGAAGAATATCCCCATACATATGGTTTCTAATAAAGCATTACTTTTGTATGTAAATCGACAGTAAAAAATGCCATATGCCCCCACATGAAGTATAAGACCTATGCACCTATCAAGACTCCATAGAAAATGTAGTCATGTGCATAAGCTCCTTTTCAGCTATTTTTCTATAAACTTCATATTGTTTTCAAATATTTACACAACTATTAACAGAGATTAAATTCAT
The DNA here is from genome assembly GCA_025379985.1 of Phyllomedusa bahiana. Taxonomy (NCBI): domain Eukaryota; kingdom Metazoa; phylum Chordata; class Amphibia; order Anura; family Hylidae; genus Phyllomedusa; species Phyllomedusa bahiana. Next base: position 32,556 of record JAODAL010041836.1, read on the forward strand.
TGATTAAATTCCTTGATTTAATGAGATCAGCCATCTGCAGAGGATTGCCTGATAACAATGCATTTACATAAATTTTTTTTTCTAACAAACACTAAAATGATTGCAGACAATTGTAAAACTTGTATATAAGAGGTGAATTATTTGAGATCCATGTGTATGTGCCATGAGCTTGATTGGAAATACTTTACATAAATTTACACCGATAAGCATGGTGATATGTGCCACAAGGGTGGCTCTATAAGGCCACTAAAATAGAGGCTTCATTTCAGTTTGATATTTTTTTCATTTTCCACTCAATGGACCAATAAAAAAACTAACTGCATGGGCGGATATATCCCATAGGGAAGAAAATAACACAAATCTATGTAAAAATAGTAATATTTAGGGTATGGTTTTTTTTTTGAGACGCTTGCTTTGGGGCGTGTTGCACGCCTAAAAAACCCTGTAAATAGGCATCGAAAATGTTGGTTCCCATTGACTGCCATGTAAAATAAGTGTTGTCATTAAGACACTAAATTTACTTTAGTATTGTCTGGCGCGTACTATCCACACCGGCAAATAATTGACATGTCAATTGTTTGAAGTATTTTACATGGCGTTAATACTTAAACGGGTTATCTCACTACAAAGATTGCTTTGTATGTTAAAGATCTTGCAAAAACAAGTCACTGTGCAATATATGTCCATTAAAAGTGTCCTAACTATTCCAAGATATCCCCTCTTGTATGGTCTGCATCAGCTCCTCAGGTCGCTATAGCTACAGACCTGTTTGATCTCTCCTGATAGGCTGCCAGAACTGGTCGCTGTAGCTACAGACCTGGTTTCTACTGCAGCCTAGTAGAAGCCAGTAAACATGCCCCTGAATTCAAAATGAAACCAAGAAAACAGGACTGAGGTAATATGAATCAATGTAGTGAGACAACCCCTTTAAGTATAGGGACAGAGAAATAAGCCTAAGGCAGTTCACGTTGTTTCCTCATACTATGAGATGTAGTGTGAAATGAGATGTAGGTGATAATACATGAAGAAATAAGAACTCTAAGATTTCTGCTTGCTACATATAGAAAACAAAACAAATTACAACAATAAATCTTTCTTAGTCAAAAATGACATAATTTTATTGATAATATATTAATAAAAGACGGAAAAAGGGATAAATCCAGGGGGAATGTATAATCACATAAGATAGATAATATTAAAATATGAGCCCTGGGCAATTCAGTTTACATTATCAAATTTTACTTGTTTGAAAATGATGTTTACATCTACTGGTGATATGGTATGATTTGATATGTGCAATAGTACCATCTGTACCATGTATGTTCTAATCATGTTGGCTATATTATTATGCACTTACATGTACATTGTCTTTGGCATGGTAAAAAGTGTCGTGCAGGAGCTTATCCTGCCAAGTTTGAAATGCGACTGTTCATACATCTATAGAACAGGTCTACTCAAGCTTCTTGACGCCAGATAACTGGCACAGCCCTGTTCTTACATGTCACATGATTTTCCATGATGTCACATTCATGACTCATATGATGCTACAGCCAATCATTAGCCTTTGTGGTCACATGCCCCACAGGCATGTGACTGCTGAGGCCAGAGATTGGTTGCAGCATCAATTAATCTCTGAACGTGATGTCATCAGTGAGGCACTGGGGGAACACTGGAGATCTGGAATGGTGGTGATGAGTCATAAAATTTAGTGCACCCCTCACATTATTGTAAATATTGTATTATATAATTTCTTGGAACAACACTAAAGATATGACACTTTGAAACAATGTAAAGTAGTTTGTGTACAGCTTGTATAATGGTGTAAATTTGGTGTGCCCTCAAAATAATTCTACTCAAAGCCATCAATGTCTAAACCACTGGCAATATAAGAGAAAATGGACAAATTGTGTCCAAAGTGTCAATATTTTGTGTGCCACCATCATCTTCCAGCACTACCATAACTCTCTCGGGCATGGAGTTCACTAGAACTTCACAAGTTGCAGCTACTGGAATCCTCTTCCACTCCTCTATGATGACATCACGGAGCTGGTGGATATTACAGACCTTGTACTCTTCCACCTTCCATTTGAAGATGCCCCACAAATGCTCAATAGGATTTAAGTCTGGAGACTTGCTTGGCCAGTCCAGCACCTATACCCTCATTTTCTTTAGCAAGGCAGTGGTCGTCTTGGAGGTGTGTTTGGGGTCATTATCATGTTGGAATACTGCCCTGAGGTTCAGTTTCTGAAGGGAGGGGACAAGTGTTGAGCGATTACGTTGGCTATCGACATCGGGCGATAGTTGATAGTCGGCCACCATCGATAAGGTTTTTCGATAGTGAGCAGTCGATTATGAGCGATGACCATTAAAGTCTATTTGAGAGCAACAACACCTTCATTCTTACACCCAAACTAGGCTGGAGAAGCTGGAATTAACATCCACAAAAGTCAAATGGATACGTGCTACATCTTAGGCAACACACTTAGGTTATAAAAGCCACAGAAAAAAAATCACACACCATTCACTATCCCTGTCTTGTACCACAGTACCACAAATTAAAAAGTGCCAGAAGGCAGTATGATTTGAACCATCATTTTACTTGAACTGGACATTGAATATCCCTGTCCTGGAACGCAGCATGAGCCCCAAACCTGCTGAGCACTATTCTCTGTAGTATAGAGCTATGTGTACAGTTTGGCGGTGTCAGGCTCCTGTGCTGAGCACTATTCTCTGTAGTATAGAGCTATGTGTACAGTTTGGCGGTGTCAGGCTTCTGTGCTGAGCACTATTCTCTGTAGTATAGAGCTATGTGTACAGTTTGGCGGTGTCAGGCTCCTGTGCTGAGCACTATTCTCTGTAGTATAGAGCTATGTGTACAGTTTGGCGGTGTCAGGCTTCTGTGCTGAGCAC
>JAODAL010041837.1:0-35463 GCA_025379985.1 Phyllomedusa bahiana
GTTTCCCTTTAAATGCCAAACTTTGGGTGTAAAAACAGTTAGAACAGCCAAAACCGGTTTAAAAAGGGGGTCGGGCCTAAAATGAGTTGTCGTAATTAGCATTTACACTGCGACTTTTTTGTATGAACTCAGAAGAACAAGTTCATACAGTCGGGAAAACATTCTACACTGCCTTAAAACTATTTAAATTTGGCCTCTAGCGCCGAAAATTCATGCAATATCCCCATAGTGCTCTTTTTAAAATACTCATAACAATACCGGGCAAAGAAAAAGGCCTTGAAACAAACAAAAAAAAAAAAAAAAAATTCTAAAAGATTGTATCTATAATAAATAAACAACCACAAAATCCATACAATGTACCAGCTCTAGTGTATTTAATGTTTAAAATAAAACTATACAGCTAGGCAAAATTATATCAACAAATTTTCCAGAATAACATCAGCCTCCCACACCAAACAAAATACATTTATGCGGGCGGTTTTAACCCATTTTTTCAGGGGAAACACTCCAAAACTAAATGAAAAAAACATATAATTTAGAAAAAGGGGAAGCATGTATATTAATAAAAACTCCTTTTTTTCCCCCTTACTTTTTTCAATAGAATTTTTTTTTTAAGGGGCCACTGTACGCCATTAATTTTGTTTTCCCTTTCATTTTCATACGGGCCTCTAAAAGATGCAACATTCTTTTTTTAAAGGTCATATACCCCCACCCCAAAATTTTAGCTAAAATTGCACGGGCCCTTAAATTACTATTTACAATTAAAAAGCAGAATTTTTACATCACTATATAAAAAAAACCTAAGAAAGTTTTTCTAACTATCTGCATGAAATCGAAAAACCTTACCCTTTTTTAGGTAAATTTAGGATTACCAAAATTATGTAATATTTCCCAAAATTTCCAGAAAAAAGGGAGGGGGAATTAAAATTTCCAAAAAGTTTAAAAAACTTTTCCTTAGTTTTTTGGTTGCATTCCCCTTTAAAAATGTTTAAACTTGGGTCAAATTTTTTGGGATATTCTTCCACAACTTCTCACAATAGTAAAATTTTTGGGCCCATTAAAAATTGACAAACTGGTGTAACGGGGCCAAATTTTTTGTAGGTCCCTTTGCCCCGCACCTCCCTTTCAGCTTTGGCCCATTAATTTTCAATATGATTGAGATCGGGGGCTTTGTGAGGGGCCAAACCCAAAAAACCTTGATTTGGGTTTAAACCTTTAAGCCTTTTTTGTACCTTTTTTTGGGGCAGAAATGTTTTCGGGTCATTGTCTATTTGGAAAACCCATAAAAACTTTTACCAACCGGGCACAACAAAATGGTACCCCAAAAAAGTTTTTTTAAATAACCCACAAAGGGGGCTTGGCCTTTTGAAAAACCCCCCCCGGTTTGAAGTACCTGAGGAAATTTTCAGGGGAACCCCGGGGCACCCTTTTGAGGAAGTTTCCTGGGGGTTCGGCCCCACTCCTGCAATGTTTTGCAGGTTTTAACCCATACTGGTGCTGGTTTAAAGCCGGTTTCTGTTTTTTGTAAATTTCTGTGCACAAGCATATGGTGGTTGGTGATTTTCATTGAAAAAAAGGGCTTGATTTCCCATACTGTTTAAACAGAAAATTTTAACAAACCCCATTATAGTAAAACGGGTTCTAAAGGGGGGGCGTCTTTTGGTGTGTCATGTAACACATCCAGCCCACTGTAATTTACGAATTTCTGTTTCTTCGATGGAACAGAAAACCAGAAATAACAACACAGGGGGTAATTTTACCCTTTTAAAATGCCAATTTTTGGTGATAGCCCTGGAGTTATATGCCCTATTTTGGGGGGAAAAATTGAGTAAGAGGGTTTTATTCACTCAAAACGCGCCAAAAGTTATTCCCCCTTTTTTTTCCGAATGGGGATTCATTTTTTACTACTTACATGGAATAAAATTTTTGTTTTAATTCCACCTGTTTGATTCCTTGCTGACAAATTGGACTTGCTTGAAAAAAACCAAAGACTTTTCCCCTTTTTCTTGTACTAATACATACATACATGGGATGTTTTCTGAAAAAAAAGCACCCCTTTGAATGTTTTTAAAAGGGGAGTTGAAATTTTTTTCTAAAACTAAAATGGGGATAGGGTTGCAGTAATAAAATTTATAAAAAATTACGTCAGCTCTATACCAAAAAGAACGATGGCCGCCCTCCCCAGTTCTTCTGAAGAAAATTCAAAAACCACTTGCTGAAGTGAGTGCCCAAATGGATAAGGGAAATACTCATGAATGCTGTAGCACCCTTTGGGTTTGGGGCCACTCCCGATCAGGCGGTTGGGGAAAAGTGGCCCAGCGCGTCATCTTTTTGGAACAGAGTGACAAGGTAAGCATGCTTTTTTATTTTATTAAAAAATTTAAAACCTTTTTTTATTAAATATTTATTTTTAAAACTGCAAAACCCCCTTTAAGTGATATTTTTAAAGAAACAAAAAACACTTTTTAACCTAAAAGTAAAATTTTATCTGTCCCTGTGAAAGGGCAGGAAAATTTATATTATATATATATATATATATATATATAATAAAATAATTATAAAATATAATTATATAAAATATATATTTTGGTGTATATTTTTTTGAAACAAAAGTTCCCTGGAGAGCATTGGTTTTCCGGGGTAAAGGTGGGTTGGTGAACGGGGCCCGGGGACGGGGAATAAAAAAAACCGGGAAACAAAACCCCCCCCAGCCCACATACAATAACCCTTAAAAAATTTTCCCCTTGCTCAAAACACCTCGCCATTTTCTAAAATAAAAAAAACACTATAACCACAAACAAAAAAGAAACCCCTCATTCCCTTTTAAAGGACGGGTATGCACCTGCCCAACCAGTGACGGACCTCCGTTTCCCAAAAATAAAAAACTCCAATATAACCTACAAAAACAACATATAGAGCCCAAACATTGTGATAAACCCACCAGCCCCAGGCCGTATAAATTTTACATTGGAAAACAGAAATTGTTTCCAAATATAAATAAAAAAAACCCCCTGATATCAGGGACTAAACGGGAGACTCATCTCTAAAGGGATTTTTTTCTCTTCTACTTCTCTTCACCCATCTGGCTCAAACCCCAGGGTGTCTTTTTTTCCTCCTTCCAGTACAAAAAATGCAATACGTCGTGGCCCCACCCCAAACTCGCCCCATAGAATATACCACAGAAACATCTAAGATGCCTCTCTTTTCCAGCTTTTTCCTATGAATCTGCACCTCTGTACAAATTCCATAGAGCCCCCAAAATAGTAAAAAGTGCCCCTTTTTTTTTTTTGCCCCACACATAATTGAAACCCCAAAACAGCGAAAGTTCCACACCCAAAATTTTTAGAGCTCCCATTTGTGCCACCAGTAGATACCCGCCACACCCCATATAGTAGACAACACTTATAAGATGCTCTTTTTAGGTATGTTAGGCCCTAAAAATTAGAAATAAAAAAAATTTAAAAAAGGGGCAGGAAATAAATGGGCCCCCATTAGGTGGAATACAAGCCCCCCAATAGGAAAGGTAAGTTTTTAAAGACATCCCACAGAAAGATGGGTTAATAAAGGTACCCCGGGAATGTAGGTAAAAAGGCCCCTCAGTCCCCCCAAAATTTATTAGCCCCCAGTATTATAAAAGGGCCCCCTCATTTGCAACTAAGTATAAAAACCCCCATAGTGGTGGGGGAGATATATAGTCCTCCATTAAGTATTTATTGGGCCCCTTAGTAAAAGGTTATTGGGGTCCTATCAGCAGGTAGGAAAATATAGGGCCCCCATTAGGGAAAAATATTACATGGGCCCCCCAAATTATTTAGGTAGGTAAACAGGGCCCCCCCCCCGAAATTTAAAGACAGACAAGGCCGCCCCCAGTAATTAGGCCCGGGAACCTTTTCCCAACAAACTCACGCTGTTAAATTACCTTTTTCTCTCCAACCCCTTTCAAACCTCGGGCCCCTCACAAAAACATGGCCCCCCCCCAAAAATTCTGACCCGCTTCCCTTGCCGCCTCACCAAGGGTTTGGGCTACCCCTTCACCCACACCCCCAGACCTGAGAACAGGCCGGGGGGAGGATTTGGGGCCATACTTCTTTTCTCCACCTGCACTTACCAGGTCCTTCCCTCCTGCACCCCTCCCTCACTTTCCCCTCCTTTGAGGTCCACACCCTCAACTTTTTCGGGCCTTTTTTTCCTTCAAGTCGCAGTGTCTACAAAACCCCCCGGCTCTCCCCCCCCCTTTTTTCTGGATCATTTTGCCGCCGGGCCCCACACTTCCCTCTTGGGGAAATGCCCACTCTCATCAGGGGTATTTTCAACACCCCCAAAATTGATGCCCCCCATTTCTCCTTCTGCCCTCCCCAGTTTCTTTCATTAACCCCCTCTCATGGCCTCTCCCCATTTTCCCTGATTTCCCCACCCACAAGGATTGGAACTTTTTGGGGGTCTTCTTCGTCATCTTTCCTCAATTTTCTAACTTCCTAATTCTCCTTATGCTCTCTCTACCACAATTTTATCTCCTTCATTATCACTAATTCTAAACCCTTCCCCTGGACAAACCTCCCATCACCCCATACAAAATATCCGCTCCATTAATACTCAGGAACTCACAGACCCATACAGTCCCCACTGCCTACAATCTCCCCCCTCTCCTGTCCATCCCCACGGGCCCAAACTTACAAAAAACCCTTTTCCAAAAACCCCCCCCTGGAAAATGTTGGAAACCACTCACACACCCGCCCCAAACCAAGTCAAAACGCCCGCACCTTTGGGGCACACCCCCAAAACCCTCGTTTTCCCCCGGGGCGTTTGTTCCCAAGGTGTGCTGAGCGGCTGTGGAAGTAAAAAGCGACCTGCAACTTTCTCCACAACAAATCATGCTCAAACTTATCACACTCCCTTCACTGCGCCAAACAAAAAATTTTCACCCTCCCCTCTCCACACAAACACAAAACCCAAAACGCCTCTTTTGACCCTTCCACTCCTCCAAAGGGCCCTAAACTCAGGCCTGGCCACTGACCTCTTGCTGAAGACCTGGCCACCCACTTAAAGACAAAATTAAAATACCCGGGCCCAAAACAACACATCAAAAACCCCCAAATTTTACCCATCCTGTCCCTTCCCCCCCTACTCCTCTAATCACTCGCAGCCCTTGACCCACGACAGAGGAAGAAGTGTCCAGGCTTCCCTGTCTGCCTCCCAACCCCAAAACCCCTCTACTAAATACCCCCTTCCCCTCCCACCTCGGGCCATCCCATTTCTTCACTGTCCCTCCCCTCACCTTACTGCTAAACTGTAAAACCCCTCTCTCTCCACTGGGGTCTTTTTTCCCTCTTCCTTCAAAACCAAAAAGCCATCATAAAACCCCTTTTTCTAAAAAAACCCTCTCTGGAAACCTTTCCCTTTCTGATAACTACCGACCGCTCGAACCTGCCCTTCATCTCAAAACCTCCGGAACGCTTGGTCTAAATTTTTCTCGCCAAAACCCTATCCCCCCTGCTAACTCTCTTTTTACCCCCCTTTCAATTTAGGTTTCCGCACCCCCACAAAATCCACGGAAAACTGCCTTAGTTAAAGTTTTCAAATGACCTCCAAAAAGCAAAATCTCAGGGTAACTACTCATTGTTGCTTCTCTTGGATCCTCTGCAAAACCCCAAATTTTTCCCCCAGCCCCTCAGCACCATTGGCCCCAGGACACCGCCTCTGCTTGGGTTTTCGTCCTAAACCCCTCGACCGCTCCTTCCTTTTCTCATTTTCTGGTTTTGAAACCCCCTCCACCCCTTCCCCTTGCTGTTGGGGTTTCCTCAGGGGGTCATTCTAGGTCCCCTCCCTTTTTTCCTTGTACACAGCCCCCCTTTGGGACAAACCCTCACAGATTTGGGTTTTCCCAAACCCTCTCTATGGGGATGACACCCAATTATTTCACCCCTCCCGTGACTCACTCCAGCCTTGGGTAAAAAAAACACCAGTGAAATGGGGCCGTCCCTGTCTCTGAAAAACAAGTCCTCTCCCCCCCAAACTGAAACTAAAAACCCCCCACTAAGACTAATTCCCTTTTCTTTTTTCCGGGCCCTCTACTAACCAAACCCCCCCCAAAAACTGTTTCGTATGGGTTAAACCCCCATTTCCCAAAGGGAGCAGGGGCCCCCTGTCTAGGGGTTTTATTTGAAATTTTGGGTCTGAACCCTCTCCCCCCAAAAATCCAATCCCTTGCCCGCCCTGTCACCTCACCCCAAGAAAATCTCCAAAAAACCTCCATTTCTCACTGAGGGAAAAACTCAAACTCTCATTTTCTGCCCCTTAAATTTTTTCTCCCCCTTGACTACTGCAACTCCCTTTCTTTTTCGGTCCCCCCTCTCTGAAAAAACCCCCCCCCCTCCAATCGTCCGAATGCAGCGGGCCAAAGGGTTTTCTTTCTTTTCCAGCCGCCTTTTAAATGATGCCTCTACCCTTGTCCCTCCCCCTGGACTGGGTTTCCCATCCAGTACAGGGTACAAATAAAAATCAGCACTCTCACCCCTAAAGCTCTCCCAGCGTTTGCTCCCCCTACATCTCCTCCCTAGTCCCCTGTCTAACCGGGCCCCACCGTGCTCTCCGCTCTGCTGATATATCAGACTACATTCCCCCAATACCAACCCCCCCAGCCCCCCCTAAAGATTCACCAAAGGGCGGCAAAACCCAAATTTTCTGGAATATGCTACCCGCGGGCCCATCAGGCAAAATTCACAACCCTCACAGTTTTTTAAAAAGGGGCCCCGAAAAAAACAAACTTTTTCGGTCTGGCCCACCAAGATTTCCCCCAACGGGTATCACACACATCTGTCACAACCCCCCGCACTTGGGGACTCACAGGACTTTCTTAAAATAGAAAGTAAGTTTTGGGTGGCAGTTCAACCATTTTTCATGTAAACCACCCCTATTTTTTGAAACATGGCCGGACCCTTTTTAAAATTGGCACTTTTTACCGTATTTTTTAAAACCCCTACACCCCAAAAGATTGGGAAAACCTCACGACAGGGGGCCCCCACCCTTTGTGTCTCATTTGTAATACCTTTTTTAAATTTTAAAGACCCGTAAAGTTTTTTCCCCCTTTTTAAATTTGGGAAAGTGCTCGGAATTTTTGGGGCCCATAGAAAAAAAATTATTATCATTTTATTATATATTGTCCCCCCCCTTAAAAAAGGAAACCCCCAAAATAAAGCTAGGGACCCAAAAAATGTACAGGGGAACCCATATATTTTACTAGGGAAACCCATACAGAAAGCTAAAGAGCCCATATAGGTAACCCCATAAGGTTTGTCAATTTTAGCACATACACTTAGCTAGGGACCCAATAGGTACCAGGGGGCAAATACAGGTAGAAAAGGGAGCATAATTTTGGGGCTAGGGAGCAAATTATTTTAGCCAGGGGGCATAAATACCCCTAAAACCCAAGGGGGCAGTTAGAGGTAGCCAGGGAGCATTTATAGGTAGCCAGGGAGCATATATAGATAGCCAGGGAGCATATTTAGGTAGCCAGGGAGCATATATAGGTAGTCATGGAGCATATATAAGTAGTCAGGGAGCATATATAAGTAGTCAGGGAGCATGTACATTTATAAAGGGAGCAAATATTTAAATAGCCCGGGAGCATATAAATTTTCCACACAAATATAGATAGGGAAGGAGCGCACCCACCCTAAATAAAAAAAAATACTCCCCCTTTACCTTTCCTTTCCCCTCCCAGCCTTCCCCTGGGTTTAAACATTTTCCCCCCCCCGGGGCTAAACGGGCCCGGATCCTTCCCCCAAGAGCCTCAATCTATTTTGGTTTATGGGGGAAACAAAGGGGTTTTTCAATGCTTGGTTTAACAATGGGCCAGCCATTTTACATAAATAATTTTGGGGGGAATTAAAACATAAAAAGGGGGGATTTAACCTGCCCCTCCCCCAACCTTCATCTATATACAATAAGTGCCTGTTGGGGCCCAAAATGGGAGGGAATGACGAAAAATTTTAAAAGAATGTGGGGGCTCAACAATTAGGGATCTTTAAAAGGCTTGTCTAAGAAGATGGGTTTTTAAGCAAACCCTTAAAAATCGAAGGGGTTTTGAGGTGTGGCAAACACATGGGTTTAAAATTTTTCCCGAAACTGTTGCAATTCGTGCGAAATCTTTGACCTGGGAAGGGTTCGGAAAGAGTTAGTTAAGTCCCTTTGATCATTTCATAGCGGAGAGGCCCCCGGGAGGGTGGTAACAAGATGAGGAAAGGAAATATAGGGGGGTTCCCACTTTGGGGAAACTTTAGGGGAGAGGGATTAGTTTTTTTGTTGTTTTTCTGAAAAAATAGGGGTTTTTCCATTGCAGAACGGGCACAGGTAAGGCATCAGTAAAAGCGGGGTGGAAAAAAGACAAGCCTGGGGCCCCGCATTTATACGGGTTTGGGGAGGGGTAGTTTTAACCCGAGAGGAGAACCCCATAAGGCCCGGGATTACAGTAGTCCCAAAAGGGGAAAGAATAAGACAGCAATAAGTTTGGGCTGTTTCCCCCAAAATTAGAAAAGGACGGTTTTGGGGGATGTTCCCTTTAGGGGCAAGGGGACAGAAACGGGCAAGGAATTGGGTATAATTTTGGGTTTAAGGACAAGATCCATTTTAGAAAACCCCCAAAAACAGCGGGGCCCGCTGCCTAGGGGAAATGGTGGTGCCACAAACACACAGAGAAGGGGGGCAGGGGGGGGGTTGGTTAGAGACGGGGGATACTAGAATTTCAGTTTTAGTGAGGGTTTTTTTTAAGAAAACAGGGAGGACATGTGTCAAAGACAGCAAACAGAAAAGCACTTTGGGGTTTTGTAGCAGGGGGGAAGTTATTTAGGGAGGGTTTGTATATTTTAATTTTCCCAGGTAGAATGGGAAATGGAAAAACCGAATCTGCTGAAGGGTTTTTTTCCCAAAGGGGGCTGGAAAAATGAAAAGAGGGGAGGACCAAGAAAAGGGTCCCTGTGGAACTCCCACCCGGGAAAAAGGAAATAGGAAAGGTAAAAACCCCAAAAAAGAACACTGAAGGACGGGCAGAGAGGTAGGAAAAGGGAAAAAAAAGGGAAGGAAACGGGGTCCGAACTGAGGGGCACGAGAACTGTTTTAGGGGGAGGTGGGGATCAACAGTGTCAAATGCGCCCAAAAAGATCCAAAAACCGCAAAAGAAAGTTACCCTGAATTTTTGGGTGTTTTGGGGGTCCCTTAAAAACTTTTGCTAGAGCAGTTTTTGTGGAGTGTAGGGTTTTCGGGAAAACCCGATTTCAGAGGGGCAAGAATAGAGTTACCGGGAGGAAAGCGGTTAGGGGAAGTAGAACCCAAACTTCCAGGAATTTTAGAGATTAAAGGGGGAGGTTAGAGACTTGGGGGTTTGTTAGGGACGCAGGAAAGGGGCCCGGGGAGGGCTTTTTCAGAAAAGGGGGTTTTAAAAACGTGCTAAAAAAGGGGGAAAGGGGGAAAAATACCAATGGAAAAAGAGAGTTTACAGATTTAGAGAGGGGGAGAGGGGGACCCGCTGGAGAAATTTTGACTGGACAAGGGGGGAAGGAAAAGGGGTTTAGTAACAGGGGGGTGGGGCTGCAACCCAAAAAGCCTGGGGCCCCTTTTTTTCCCTTTTGGGGTTTGGGGCAAAGGCTTAAAGCAGATTAAAAGGCTTTCGGGGAGGGGCAGGTGGGGTTTTGCTTGGTTTTGTGATAAAATTTTCATCCGGATACTGTCCCAATTTTTTCTTTTTAAGTGATTGGCCCCGGGGGCTTCAGCACGAAGGGGATTTCCGGGGTCTGACTTTTGGCCCCAGGAGGGATTTGGGAAATGTCAAACAGATGTTTAGGTTTGTTGGGTTATGTGGAGGGAGGTGAAATATTTTTTTTTTGGCGCAGTTGGGAATTGGGAGTGTGGGAAATCCCGAGCTAATTTATAATGGAAAAGTTGGGAGGTAGCTTTGCTTTCTCCACAGGGCCCCTCACACACCTAACAGCGTGCAGAAAGGGGAGTCGAGGGGGGCCAAGGCTGCGGCTTTTGACTCTGGGGGTGCGGGGTGTGGGTGGTGCCAATATGTCCAGGTTTTTAGTGAGAGTTTTTAAATTTTAATGTTTACGGGCCCGGTCCCGGACAGGAGAAGGAGGAGATTAGGGGCATGAGGACTGTATGGTGTCAATAAATTCCTCAATGTTTTTTGAGCGGAGATTCGGAAAGGGTGATGGGTCGGTGTGTCCAGAGAAGGCTGAGAGTTAGCAAAAGTGAAGGAAATAAGGTTGTGATCAGAGAGAGCCAAAGGAGAGTTGCTAAGATTATAAATAGAGCAGAGGCGACAGAAGACCAGATCAAGAGAGTTCCCATCCTTGTGAGTTGGAGAGTCTATAAGTTGCGAGAGCCAAGGAAGAGGTTAGTGAAAGAAGACAAGAGGCAGAAGGAGACATAGGGTTGTCAATGGGGATGTTGAAATCACCCATGATGAGAGTGGGTATTTCAGTAGAGAGGAAGTGTGGCAGCCAGGCAGCAAAATGATCCAGGAACTGGCGGGGTGAGCCGGGGGGTCTGTACACAAGCGCGACTCTGAGAGAAAAAGGCACGAAGACTCTGAGGGTGAGGACCTCAAAGGAGGGGAAAGTGAGGGAGGGTGCAGGGGGAATAACCTGGTAGGTGCAGTGTGGAAGAAGTATGCCAACTCCTCCACCCGCTCTGTTCTCAGGTCTGGGGGTGTGGGTGAAGTGTAGGCCGCCGTAGGTGAGAACGGCGAGGGAAGCAGTGTCTGATTGCTGGAGCCAAGTTTCTGTGAGAGCTAGGAGATTGAGGGACTCAGAAAGGAACAGGTCATGGACAGCAGTGAGTTTATTACCGACGGAATGACCGAATTCGTGAAATATTTTTCAGGTGGTGGCGGCAGGCAGAGGTGAGATGTGTGGTTTGAAGGACAAGGAGAAGTCAAGGGTTATCCCAGGCCAGCGAACTTGTGGGACCAGTGAGAGTGTAGATCCGTTGACAGTGATAGATCAGGTGGTGGAATAAAGTGGGACGGTGGAAAGGTGATAAATTCAGTTTTCTCCATATTTAGTTTTAGGAGGCGGGGGGAGAAAAAAGAGGGATATGGACGATAGAAACTCAGGGATCCAAGAGAGCAGAGAGTTAAAGGAGTTGTCTCCCTACAGAGTTTCATAGGATGCATGAATGAAATACTCTGTCACTTCCTGGTTCAGACTAACTGTGATTTGCATATAGCTCCCTGGTGTATTCAACTCTGTGTTTTCAGTTGCTAATTACTTCAGATTAGTTCAGAAGCTTCTCAGAAACTGCTAGCAGAACTTTTTATCTGATCCCTCAAACAAAAGCCCTAATTAGAGCTGTTTACTGTACTTTAGATAAATCTACCTTTTTACTGCCCAGCAGCACAGAGGCTGCTGAGACCTGTGTGATGAAGTCACTCACTGCTATCACATAGAACTAACAGCAGGGGGGAGAGATGTTTACAGGTCGGTTACTGAGGGAACTGAAATAGCCAGGGAGGTGATTAATTCACTTATATCTCCTTAGCAAAAACAGATGAACAAAGCAATATATTTGGAAAATGTCTTTATTTTGTGTTCCCTACAATTTGAAAGCTATTCTTTATAGCGAGACAACCCCTTTAATATCTGGGTTGGTGATGTAAAGTTGGGTGTCATCAGCATACAGGTGGTACGGAAAGTCATGTGATGCTTTGAACTGACCCAGGCCAAGATAGAAAAAAGTAGGGGACCCAGGACTTACTCCTGAGAGGCACCAACAGATACAGGGCGAGAGCAGGAGGTGGAGGAATAGACGTTGAACGTCCGATCAGTGAGGTATTAGGAGATCCAGGAAAGGGCCAAGTCTGTGATGCCATGTAGACCATATATACATCTGAATATGGGTTGTATTTTAAAAGGCATTCATTCGCATATGGCCATGTAATTATGGTTTCATGCTATGGTATACATCTGAATTCCTTTAAGCACGCATACTGACATATACATGTAACGTAGGGCTGGTTTCTACTGTGAATCTTTGCTTACAGAGAATTATTCAGCCATAAAATTCTCATTTCTATTTAACATTGTTTACAGCAAAAATTTTAGCAGCTAAAATATGAGTTCTATAAGAATTTTCTTATCATGAAATGTGTTTTAGACTCTGCAGCGATGCATCCCAGCTTTTTCTAGCTGATATTTTTTTCTATTAAACTGATCTCCATTAACCCCTTAAAGGGCTTTTCTCAGTACAGACTTTCACAGACATGAGCTGTTTCTCTCCGTCTTACAGCTTCAAATCCAGGGGCGGGTCTCTCCTCCCAGTAGGCGGTCTCTCCTTACTGAAGACTGGTGACATCACTACACCCCCTCCCTGCTCCCTCCTGAGTCGTCATCATCATCATCATTCTGTGTGAGCAGTGGGAGAGAGAGAATGTCACAGCTCTTCAGACCTCCTGCAATGGTCAGTTCTCATGCCTGGAGAGCTGTCACCTCCCTCCACAAGCTCCTTGTAACCAGAACACCTATTTTGCTGTAAAGAGTTATAAATACATCCTGAAGTGATGAAACAAATGTGAGGAATGCATTCTGCTCCTCCCTCTGTTATCAGGCAGGAGGTAGAGGGAGAGCAGAGTGTATAAGGCTGTGTTATATGGGTGGGGAGAGTGAATCTAACTGCTAGAGACTCAGTAATTGCCCAGATCCTTCACATAGAGCTATCAGTGGGAGAGGAGCAGAGTGAGCTCAGGCAGTCTTTATTACTCAGATACAGACTGCACCAAGCACAGAAAGTTGAGGCAGTTTCATTTTACACAGCTCAGAGGTGAGTGAGCACAGACTGTGCAGGCAGCCAATCACAGCACAGGGAGTTTGTCCCGCACAGGGAGCGTGTCCTGACCAGAGCTGAACTAAATACCAGGCAACCAATAACAGCAAAGGGAGTGTGGCCCGACTCCAGGCTTCAGATTTAGCTCTAGACACTCACAGATTAGCAAATACCTGCTATACTAAATGATTTAGGTAATACAAACCAATTGCAAAAGTGCCTACTTTTACTGTCCCTTCATTACAGATATCCAAAGGAAAACATGAAGGGAGTCCAGCGTAAACACCACTCGTGAATGAGGTAGACAAAAGTTCCGTAGTTTATTGAAAAACTATTAAAAATATATCATCCTAGTATGAGGAATCGCATCAAGCCGACGCGTTTCGGAGCATACGCTCCTTATTTATGACATAACATGATAATAATACACACAGTTTAAATAGCCCAGGCCCTGGTCACATGACCGCAGTCACGTGATCGGACTGTGCAAGTACAAAATTTAAAAGAAGCAATATTATGTAAAAACAAAGCTGCGATAACAGAGTACATGTTAATATTGGCTAAAAGATCATGTCTTTTTTTTTTTTTTTAAATCATTTTTATTGCTTTTCAGATATTAAAGTACAATCAATACCTGTTATACAATTGAGCACTTGTATTTCACAAAATGAACAACAACTTAGTAAATAACACTTCTGCGTGTAGCAGTAAATCCTAAAGTTTCGTTTCTATCCTCGCTACTCAAGAATCATATACAGCAAACATACCTAATCATAGTTAGGACCTTCCTCTGGACCATCCAGCCATCGCCCAACATGAATGACCAGAGTGGACCCAGACCCGACGACGCACCTTCACACTAGTTCCCTATTTGCGTCGATCCCCCCTGCATTTGTTGCTTCTCTAGCACATCGGTAAGATCAGTCTTTTATTTAATCCATAGGAAGCCTGGTTCCAACTTAAAGACCACCAGCTTCTCGTGTAGCAGTTTTTTCTTGAAATCGCCGCCCCTAATCGGTCTCTTAACTCTTTCGATACCCTGAAAAGTTAAATCAGTGGTATCACCCAAATGGACATCATGGAAGTGTCTAGATACCATGGAGACACCTATATTGAGAGTCATCTTGGCATCAGACATGTGTCTACGGATACGTGTCTTCAAGGTACATGAAGTACATCCAACATACTGCTTCTGGCATTCCTGACACGTCACCTGATAAATCACCCACCGCGATTTGCAATTAAAATATGACATCATTTATATCTGGTACCTTTTGAGACCGAGTGGAACTACTTGGATACTAATACATGATTACATATAATGCAGTTCGAGTGTCCGCATTTGTACATGCCTCTAGTGGTTAGCCAGGAATGTTCAACTGATATTTTATCAGAAGAAGAAAACAAACTCGGAGATAAAACGGATCCCAAGGTCTAGATTTATTTCAGGATAGGATAGAACAAGATTTTTTGCAATTACATAAAACAATTACTCATCAACAAACTAAACATAACCTCACTAAAGGGGAACAAAAAGCTATCACAGAACTTCGTGACAATGCAGACTTACTTATTAGACCGGCCGACAAGGGAGGGGCGGTGGTACTGATTAATGCGGGATTATATCGTAAATTAAATAGAATGATTCTCGATGACACTACAACATATTTACCTTTAAGTAGTGATCCCACACGCAAATTTCAGAAAGCTTTGAGACAAATTTTGGATGAGGGGGTTAAAATGGGGGCTATCACTGTGAATCGTGCTGAGAAATTATATGTAGAATCCCCCATAATACCTATTTTTCACTCATTTCCAAAAGTCCATAAAGAAATATTTCTCCCTCCTTTGCGGCCTATTGTGGCCGACATAGGATCGTTAGGGGAATCATTGGGTCTGTGGATAGACTCAATTCTACAACCATTAGTAATTTCACTGCTGGGATATATTAAGGATACTAAGAGTCTGGTTACCATGTTAACTGAGGTTGAGTGGAACTCTGATTGGTTGTGGTTATCTTGTGATGTTACTGCTTTATATCCCTCTATACCTCATCATCTAGCAATAGACGTTCTTAGGTCTCATCTTTTTCGCTTTAGCTCTTTTTCATCCAACCTTATTGAATTCATACTTTTGTGCCTCGACTATTATGACTTAGGACTATTGAGTCATAATTACTTTTGTTTTGATGGAGATTTTTTTGTACAGAAGTGCGGCGCGTGCATGGGTGCCAGGTTCTCTCCTTCCCTTGCGAACATTTAGATTTTCGCTTGGGAGGAGAGATACCTGTTGACATCTTCTTGCCCTTTCTCCTCCCACATCAGGTGGTACGGTAGGTACAAAGACGACCTGCGCCTGATGTGGGGGGGGGCACACCACAACAGGCCATTGATTTTTGCGATTACATTAATAGCAATGATATGAACCTTGCTTTTACTTTCTCATGACACAAAGAGAAAATGAATTTTTTGGATGTCACCCTAGTAGGATGTGAGGGTAAAGTTGAAATTATTCCATATCGTAAACCCATTGCACGCAATTCAATATTGCATGCCAAATCACATCATCCGCAACATGTCATAGAAGCTATTCCTTATGGAGAAGTAACTAGGGCGAAAAGAAATTACTCTAATCCTGAATTATTTCAAACATATGAAAACGAAACCTATATGAGATTAAGCCAACGTGGTTACCCCAATTGGCTACTTAATAAGACCAGTCGCTTAATAGCACGAGTCTAAAGATCTGACCTTCTAGCTATAAAGGAACCCATTCATCGGGACAGCGAAAGAAAGATCTCTTTTACCACTACTTTTATTCCCCAGTTTAATAAGATTTGTAATATCGTCAAAAAACATCTCCCATTACTTGGGAATTCAAGTGACACTAGATCAAATGTTTAAATACAGGATATCAAATTTGTATCGAGATGGGGAAGTACCTTGGGATCAGTTCTATCTCCGAGTTTGTTTTCTTCTTCTGATAAAATATCAGTTGAACATTCCTGGCTAACCACTAGAGGCATGTACAAATGCGGACACTCGAAGTGCATTACATGTAATCATCTGTGATTTATCAGGTGAGGTGTCAGGCATGCCAGAAGCAGTATGTTGATGTACTTCATCTACCTTGAAGACACGTTTCCGTAGACACGTCTGATGCCAAGAAGACTCTAAATATAGGTGTCTCATTGGTATCTAGACACTTCCATGATGTCCATTTGGGTGATACCACTGATTTAACTTTTCAGGGTATCGAAAGAGTTAAGAGACCGATTAGGGGCGGCGATTTCAAGAAAAATCTGCTAGCTCGAGAAGCCTGGTGGATCTTTAAGTTGGAGACCAGGCTTCCTAATAAAAGACATGATCTTATTAACCAATATTAACATTGTATCCTGTTTATCGCAGCTTTGTTTTTACATAATATTGCTTCTTTTAAATTTTGTACTTGCACAGTCCGATCACGTTACTGCGGTCATGTGACCGGGCCTGGGCTATTTAACCTGTGTGTATTATTATCATGTTATGCCATAAATAAGGAGCGTATGCTCCGAAATGCGTCGGCTTGATGCGATTCCTCCTGCTAGGATGATATATTTTTAATCGTTTTTCAATAAACTACGGACCTTTTTTCTCCCTCATTCACGAGTGGTTACGCTGGACTCCCTTCATGTTTTTCTTTGGATATCCTTGACGAGGTGCTTCTAGTCAAGTCCGGGCGTTACCTACTCATTGATGACCAGGTGAGCTGACCGAACTTTCTTTGTTATTGTGTTCATTACAGATATGATCTTTGTAGCAAGAAAACCCCCTTAAGCACCAAGCATTAAAAGTTTTTGCCTCTTTGGGCGACATGTATGAAGCTCGCCGGGTCGGGGCGCGCTTTTCCGCTAGTTTTCCGGCGAAATTTGCGCATGATTTATGTCGCGGCCGGGGCTCGCTCATACATCCTATGTAAAGTCCGCCGCGCCTCGCCAGTGTGTTAGACGCAGTGCGGGACTTAGGCGCAGTGCGGCGCTGCGCCTGAGATTCGCCGCCAGAGGTAGTGCAGTCATACATGCGGGGAAAAGTCCGCCGCGCCTCGCCAGTGTGTGAGGCGCAGTGCGGGGACTGAGGCGCAGTGCGCCGAAGATTCGCCGTCCGAGGATGTGCACTCGTACATGCGGGGAAAAGTTCCCTGCGCCTCGCCAGTGTGTGGGGCACAGGGGTTGGGGACAGGGGCAAGTGCGGGACTTAGGCGCCGTGCGGGACTGCCCCCGAAAATCTGTTCCAATGCGGACAGGCTGGAGAACAGCGAGAAATCATTCCCCCATGTCGGTGCGGAGTATGAATCAAAAATCGCCTTTATAAAGGCGTTAAACATTCTCAGAAAAAGAGCTAAAACCCTTTAAAAAAATAAAAAATACATAAAACAAAATCACTTTCCAATTTTCCTAATTCAAGAATTAGGATATAGGAAATTAGCGGGAAATACTAGTAATTCAAATTCTGAAAGCTAATTTTATTGGTTCGGCAGAAGCCAGCCGATCAGAATAGGAGCGACAGTAAACCATTAAAACCTATGGAGAAGTATGGACCAATCAGAATCAAAGGCGGGACAGTTCAAAATACAGTAAAAATGCAGGAAAAGAGCTGTTTGGGTTTGGGAGCTAGCGGGGGCTTGGCTAGCTCAGCCAATCGAATAGGAGCGACAAAGACCCTTTAAAAACCTATGGAGAACTATTGACCAATCAGAATAGGAGCGACAAAGACCCATTATATCCTATGGAGAAAGTTTTGACAAATCAAAATCCAAGGTGGGACAGTTCAAAATACAGTAAAAGTACAGAAAAGAGCTGCTTGGCTGAGCTAGCGGTGGCTTGGCTATCCCAGCCAATCAGAGCGCGAGCTACTTCTCCCATTGTAGTCTATGGAGAGATCGGCGCCATGCAATCTCGGCTCCCCAGCGCCATGAGGCATGGGAGTATGACTAAAAAAATCATTTTTATTAAGTGTAAAAACATTATCAGATAAAGCGCTAAAAACCTTCTTTAAACATACATTAATAAAATCACTAACAACGCGTTTGTCGCCGAGACCGGCACTACATAAGGAATTGCAATAGAGAGAATTGCCGGGAAATACAGTAATTCAAATTGTGTAAGCTATTCTGATTGGTCGGCATAAACCACCCAATCAGAATAGGAGCGAAGTGTCCCATTAAAACTATGGAGAACTTTTGACCAATCAGAATAGGAGCGACAAAGACCCATTATTCCTATGGAGAAGTTTTAACCATTCAAAATCCAAGGCGGGACAGTTCAAAAATACAGAAAAAAATACAGAAAAGAGCTGATTGGCTGAGCTAGCGGTGGCTTGGCTACCCCAGCCAATCAGAGCGCGAGCTACTTTCTCATAGAGTTCTATGGGGAAAGAAATTCCGGCGAGCCCCTGTGATGGCTAAATTAAAAGAGGCGCCGTTATTGGACCAATGGGAAGAGCGAGCGACCTCTATGGTTTTTAAAGAAATTTCTGAAATAAAACGTACGGGCCCGAAACAAATGATAAGACAACAGAAGTTTTTCCCGATGTGTATATAAATGAAATAATAATATGGCGGTAAAAAAAAAAAAATGAATCAATAAATATGTTTATTTCTTTCTTTTGGGTGCACCCATACTATTGATCCTTGGATTAACAAAAATAAAGAAATAAACATGTTTTATTAAATTTAAATTTTTTTTCGTTACCCCATATTACTATTCATTTTAATTAACATCGGGCAACTTATGTAGTCTTATCATTTGATTTCGGCCCTGTACAGTTTTATTTCAGATTGCATTAGAAAACCCATAGGAGCGTCGCTCGCTCTCCCATTGGTCCAAATAACGGCTCCTCTTTTAACTTAGCCAATAACAGAGCTTGCCGGAATTTCTTTTCCCCATAGAAATCTATGAGAAAGTAGCTCGCGCTCTGATTGGTAAAACTGGCGAGCCCCCTGCCCCTTCAACCAATCAGCTTGTTTCTGCCTTTTTACTGTATTTTGAAACTGTCCGCCTTGGAATATGATTTTGGGCAATTTTTCCATAGGTTTATAAGGGTCCCTGTCGCTCCATTCTGATTGGTCAATTTTTTCTCCATAGGATATAATGGGCCACTTTCGCTCCTATTTTGATTGGCTGGTTTATGCCGACCAATCAGAAGAGCTTAAAAAATTTGAATTACTATATTTCCCGGCGATTCTCTCTATTGCAAATTTCCCCATGTAGCGCCCGGGCTCGGCAACAAAGCGTTGTTCGGGGTTTTAACTGATTTATTTTTTAAAGAAGTTTTTAGCTCTTTATGTGATAATGTTTTACACTTAATCAAAATGTTTTTTTTTATTAATACTTCATGCCGCACGGCGCTGAGCACCGAGATTTCAGTGCGCCGATCTCTCCATAGACTTCAATGGGAGAAGTAGCTCGCGCTTGATTGGGTGGGATAGCCAAGCCCCGCTAGCTCAGCCAATCAGTCTTTTCTGTATTTTTACTGTATTTTGAACTGTCCACCTTGGATTTTGATTGGTCAAAACTTCTCCATAGGATAATAATGGGTCTTTGTCGCTCCTATTCTGATTGGTGGTTTATTGCCGACCCAATGAGAAGAGCTTTTAAAAAATTTGAATTACTGTATTTCCCGGCAATTCTCTCTATTGCAATTTTATATGTAGCGCCGGTCTCGGTGACAAACGCGTTGTTAGGGATTTAAGTGCTTTATTTTTAAAGAAGGGTTCAGCGCTTTATCTGATAATGTTTTACTCTTAATACGAATTATTTTTTTAATCATACTCCATGCCGCTCGGCGCTGAGCCCCGAGATTGCATTGCGCTCATCTCTCCATAGACTACAATGGGAGAAGTAGCTTGCGCTCTGATTGGCTGGGATAGCCAAGCCCCGCCATATTAACAATCAGCTCTTTTCTGCCTTTTTACTGTATTTTGAACTGTCCCCGCCTTGTATTTTGATTGGTTCAAAATTCTCCATAGGCTATAATGGGTCTTTGTTGTCCTATTCTGATTGGCTGAGCTAGCCCAAACCCCCGCTAGCTCAACCAATTTAGTCTTTTCTGCATTTTTTTCTGTATTTTGAACTGTCCGCCGTTGATTCTGATTGGTCAATCGTTCTCCATAGGTTTTAATGGTTCATGTCGCTCCTATTCTGATTGGCCCGTTTATGCCGCCAATGAGAATAGCTTCAGAATTTGAATTACTATATTTCCCAGCAATTTCCAATATCCGATTTCTTGATAAATTTCGCCGTTCTAGATTTTTGGAAAGTGATTTTTTTTTTTTTTATTGTTTTTATTTTTGAGGTTGAGCTCTTTTCTGACACTGTTTTCCGCTTTTATAAAGGCGATTTTTTCGGATTCATACTCCTGCTGCACGGAGCGGAGCGCCGAGATTTCTGTCGCGATCTTCTATCTGTTTCATCGCATGTTCCGATCCCGCTTCACTTCGCCGCCGCCGGAGCATTTAGACCAAAATAAAAACCCGGTCTGCCTGTCGGAGCTGCCCACGCTGCATTGGGGCCTCGCTTTGCCCCACTCCCCGATCGTACAAGCCTCGGGGTTTTCGAGCGCACCGTTTGTCCCCCCCAGAACCGCCTACACCGCGCCACACCGCGCCCATTGCCGCCCCTTCATGCGGGGGGCAGTGAAAGTGGCGAACGCTGCCCTAAAACTGCATCCCTGCGTCCGACAGGGGGATTCGGGCCGGGAGGCGCAGAATACGCCAAAAAACAGGCGTAAAGCCCGTTCATACATGTCGCCCTTTGTGTTTTAGTGGTAATTTTTTCCCATTGATTCAGCCATATGAAGCCTAGTTTTATGTGGGAGAAGTTGTTTTTTTTTTTTTGCTGTATTTTGAGAATGCATATAAAAAAAAATTATATTTTTATGTGGCGTGAATATATTTTTACAGTTATAATGTATAAGCATGTAGCTGTAATACACTGTATACTGTGTAAGAATGACACAGGCAGCTGTTAGAGCCACACACAATGTGCCCTAACAGCAACTTTACTACACAGACAGCCCTGGTTGCTATTCTAGGTCTCTAGGGCTGACTGTTAAGACATTCCCCAGGCTGCATTGCACACTGGGAAAGCCTTTGAACTGATCAAAAGTTTGATTACCTTTGATCATACCACGGTCTCAGAACATAGCAATCAACTGATTACATGGTGGGGCCAGAGGTAGTCTTCGACCCCTCCATTGCTCAAAGGGACCTTTTCCAAAAGATGTTGCTACTGATAGAGAACATGCACCACTCACCACTCTCTACGTTTTAGTGGTCATTACTTTTTTTCCCATTGATTCAGCTGTTTGAAGCCTAGTTTTATGTGGGAGAAGTTGTATTCTTCTGCTGTATTTTGAGAATGCATATAAATTGCTATGTAATTTTTTTATATTTTTATGTGGCGTGAATATATTTTTACAGTTATAATGTATAAGCATATAGCTGTAACACACTATTTACTGTGTAAGAATGACACAGGCAGCTGTTAGAGCAACACACAATGTGCCCTAACAGCAGCTTTACTATACAGACAGCCCTGGGTGCTATTCTAGGTCCCTAGGGCTTACTGTGAAGACATTCCCCATGCTTAATTGCGCAGTGGGAATGCCGGTGAACTGATCAAAAGTTTGATTACCTTTGATCATAGCATGATCTCAGAACACAACAATCAACTGATTAAATGGTGGGACCAGAGGAAGATCAATCCAGTGCTCAAAGGGACCTTTTCAAAAAGATGTACATTTATATTTACTGATAGAGAACCCACACCACCCACCACCAAAAGACAGTGGATGGTTGATAAATGGTTGTTGTCTTGTCCTACATTATTAATAACATCTGACATACATGAATAATTAAGGATGAACAAAAATATGTAAAATCGCAAAAACTGAACCCAGGATAAAAAAATGTCAAATTCCATGTTAAGGTGGCTTACTCAGCTTTAATTCTGCCTTAAAATGGGATTAGAAGAATAAGGCATCTCTCCTTCTGTCCATGAGCTGTGTTGAGTATTGTAGCTTACCCCTATTCAAGTAAACGGTCTCAGGAATAAACCTCTTTAACCCCTTACTGACAAAGGACCGTGTACTTTCTATTTTTTGTAACGAATTATGGAGCAGACCCACTTGTTGAGCCTGCCCCACACCCGGCGGGTGCCAGCTGTTAGTCACAGCTGACAGTCACCACTATCAGTAGGGATTGGAGCTGAGATTGCGGGTTGCCAAGCGGATGCCTTCATGAAGCCTAATAAAGGCTTCTGTAGACACTGTGTTACTGCCATAGGCAAGAAATAATAATGATGCCATCTCGTTATACACTTCCGTTCAAAAGTTTGGAGTCACCCAGGGCATTTTTCAGGTTTCCCTGAAAACTCATACTTTTATTTATCAAATGAGTTGCAAAATGAATAGTAATATAGTCCAGACATTGACAAGATTAGAAATAATTATTTTTATTTGAAATAATAATTTTCTACTTCAAACTTTGCTTTTGTCAAAGAATGCTCCCTTTGCAGTAATTCCGGCATTGCAGACCTTTGGCATTCTAGCTGTTAATTTGCTGAGGTAATCTGGAGAAATTTCACCCCATGCTTCCAGAAGCCCCTCCCTCAAGTTGGATTGGTTTGATAGGCACATTTTGCGTACCATACGGTCAAGCTGCTCCCACAACAGCTCAATGGGGTTGAGATCTGGTGACTGTGCTGGCCACTCCATTATAGATAGAGTACCAGCTGCCTGCTTCTTCCCTAAATAGTTCTTGCATAATTTGGAGGTGTGCTTTGGGTCATGTCTTGTTGCAGGAGAAAATTGGCTCCAAACAAGCGCTATCCACAGGGTATGGCATCGCATTGCAAAATGGAGTGATAGCCGTCCTTATTCAAAATCCCTTTTACCTTGTACAAATCTCCCACTTTACCAGCATCAAAGCAACCCCAGACCATCACATGACCTCCACCATGCTTGACAGATGGTGTCAGGCACTCTTCCAGCATCTTATCAGTTGTTCTGCGTCTCACAAATGTTCTGTGTGATCCATATACCTCAAACTTCGATTCGTCTGTCCATAGCATTTTTCTCCAATCTTCCTCTGTCCAATGTCTGTGTTGTTTAGCCCATATTAATCTTTTCCTTTTATTAGCCAGTCTCAGATATGGCTTTTTCTTTTGCGGGTACTATGTAATGAAGCTGCCAGTTGAGGACCTGTGAAACTCTAATGTACTTGTCTTGTTGCTCAGTTGTGCAGCGGGGCCTCCCACTTCTCTTTCTACTCTGGTTAAAGCCTGTTTGTGCTCTCCTCTGAAGGGAGTAGTACACACCATTGTAAGAAATCTTCAGTTTCTTGGCAATTTCTCGCATGGAATAGCCTACATCTCTCAGCACAAGAACAGACTGTCGAATTTCGCATGAAAGTTCTCTTTTTCTAGCCATTTTGCGAGTTTAATCTAATCAACAAATGTAATGCTCCAGATTCTCAACTAGCTCAAAGGAAGGTCAGTTTTATAGCTTCTCTAATCGGCAAAACTGTTTTCAGCTGTGCTAACATACTTGCACAAGGGTTTTCAAGGGTTTTCAAAACATGCAACAGCTTTCTTACACAGTTAGCAAACACAATGTACCATTAGAACACTGGGGTGATAGTTGTTGGAAATGGGCCTCTATACACCTATGTAGATATTGCATGAACAACCAGATGTTTGCAGCTAGAATAGTCATTTACCACATTAACAATGTTTCATTTAATGTTAGCTTCATTGAAAAAACTGTGCTTTTCTTTCAAAAATAAGGAAACTTTTTAATGGTGGATTACAGATACAATGCAGAATCGTGTTAAACCACCTAGTGGTCAAGTACCAAGAGGGACTACATATACAAGTGAAAAAAGTTTCCAACAAATTACAATAAAAATTGATCAATAAGTTGCATGTATCCCAAAATGGTACCCATGAAAATCACCCTTCGGACCACGAACAACAAGTCCTCAATCATATCCATAGATGGAAAAGCAAAAACGTTATTGGTATCGGAAAATAGTCCTGCAGTGCAAAGTTAAAAATAGAGAATGTTTTTATTTTTTTAAATACACATTTGGTACCACTGGAATTGTACCTACTTGCAGAGTACAGATAGCATGTCAATTATACCATGCAGTGAGACTAAAAAATCTAAAGCACTGCAAAAAAAATTTTTTTCATTTTCACATTACACTCCATATAGAATTTTTTTAATTTTTTTTTTTTGTGGGGGGTTTCTATTCATTATATGATATGTTTAATAACACCATTAAAGGAGTTGTCTCACTACAAGGATTACTTTTTATGTTAAAGATCTTGCAAAAACAAGGCACTTTGCAATATATGTCCATTAACAGTGTCCTACCTATTCCTAGATATTCCTTCTTCAATGGACTGCATCAGCTCCTCAGGTCGCTATAGGTTTGATCTATCCTGATAGGCTGCCAGTACTGGTTGCTATAGCTACAGACCTGGCTTCTACTGCAGTCTAATAGAAGCCAGTAAACACGCCCCTGAATTCAAAATGAAACCAAGAAAACAGGACTGAGGTAAGATGAATTAATGTAGTGAGACAACCCCTTTAAGAAGTTAATATTGTCTTGCAAAAAACAAGAAATCCTACAACTATGTTGACTGAAAAATAAAAAAGTTGTGGCTTTTGGAAGAAGGGGAGGAAAAAACGAATGTGGCAAAAAAAAAAGGCTGCAACAGGAAGTGGTTAATTAAACCTTTTGGTACTAACAAATATATTTTAATTCATTGTGAAGTAACAATGTACAGAACACTAGTGCATTAGGTATGTGGGTTAGCGTAAGTAAATAACAAAAGAAAGTAATTCAATCTTAAATCTCTAAGCATGCTATAGTACATATGTATTATAACTATAGGGTACTTTTAAAAAAAAAAATTCTGTTCATATTAGTTCAGTCGGTGGAGTGATAGAGTCCGTGTTGGATAGCTATGGTAAACACATTCCTCTTAGAAACATAGATTCTGCTGCTCTAGAAATAACCAGCACACCAATAAATTCACAAATTCCTGGTCCAGAGCAAAATAGAAGTGCAAAAGCACAACCCACATAACAGGGGAGATTTTACAGAACAGCCAGCCGGTGGCGTTTTAACTCCACGTGATACCAGCGCAGCACACTAGTGACGTCACTGATTGGAACTACAGGAGCTGGTCCAAAGTGATCCTTTGTGTTTCCGAATGTAAATTATTACCTTATGATCCGTGATTTTGCCTTTGATTAGTCTACTCTCATATTTATTATATTTGTATTTATTCATACATTACACATTTTACAAGCTCCACAGTTACTGCAGCCGAAAGGTGAAGAATGCAAGATCACATTAGGCTCCTATTTGGAAAGAGCCTGTCTCAAGTAGGTTTTGTCTCCATTTTAACTGGTGAGAAGAACCAATACAGACATGAAGTCCACGCAGGTGCTGCTCTGTTATTAAACAAGTAAATGGGATAATGGCACTAGTACCTACTGTCACGGCTGGTCAGGAGTTTGGTGTTGTCAACCATGGTCTCATTTTTATTTTTGTCTTGGGACCCTTTGTCCTCTATGTATAACATTATCTGTCTCTACCTGTAAACATTAGTGTCACAGTTGGAGATAGTGGATCCTCTGGACCACCACAAGCGATGGCGTAAGCAACGCCAGGGAGTGGAATCTAAGTAGGTCCCGGTTTTCATCAGAGCCCGCCGCAAAGCGGGATGGACTTGCTGCAGCGGGAGTCTACCAGGTCACTACCCCTGACGTGACTTGCTTGCGGAGGCAGCCGAGGTGTAGCGTGGTACAAAATCGTAAGGCAGGCTCATAGTTGGAGACAGGCAGAAGGTCAGGACAGGCGGCAATGGTTCGTGGTCGGGGACAGGCAGGAAGGTCTGGGCTGGCGGCAAGATTCGTGGTCGAGGAACGGAAGCAAACGGTACGGTACACGGTAATCAGACAAGACTCAGGACCGCTTTCTCAATAGGCTATTGGCACTTCCGGCAGGGTAACCAGGAAGAGGCAGGCTTAAATAGGGGCAGCGACCGGCACTAGCAAATTACCGGTGCGCTGGCCCTTTAAATTTAACACTGCCGGCGCGCGCGCCTTAGGGAGCGGGGCCACGGGACAGAGACTGCAGCAGGAGCGTCGTCGGGTAAGTAGCCCGGGGACCTTTCTTCGGGCCCGAACCTCTTCCAGTCAATGAGGAAAAGACGTTTCCCTCTGACCGTTTTCATGTCCAGAATTTCTTTTACCGTAAAGACATTGGTGGCGTAAGCCTCAGGAGTGGGAGGAACAACTTTCCGAGAGAAACGATTTAGGATGACCGGCTTCAGAAGAGAGACATGGAAGGAGTTCGGGACCCGCATAGTGGGAGAAAGGCGGAGCTTGTATGCCACTGGGTTTAGGCGTTTTAGCACCTCGAATGGTCCCAAGAACCGGGGACAAAGCTTATAACCAGGGATCTTTAGGCGGATATACTTCACCGACAACCACACCTTGTCACCAGGAGAGAAGGTGGGAGGAGGTCTTTGCTTTCTGTCGCTTGTATTTTGGTACGAGCGGAAGCCCAGAGTAGAGATTGGCGTGTCTGGTTCCAAATGGCAGTTAAGTTCTGGACCAAATCTTCCACAGCCGGGACCTCAGAGGGCACAGAGAGGGGGAGGGGTGAGCGTGGTTTGTCCCCCGTAGACAATGAAAAAGGGGGCGGGCACCTGCAGATCGGAGTTTTTAACGAATTATATGAAAATTCTGCCCAAGGTAACAGATTGGCCCCAGTCGTCCTGACGAGCAGAAACAAAGTGCCGCAGATAGGCGCCAGTATCTGGTTAACCTCTCCACCTGCCGTTGGTCTGAGGGTGATAGGCCGAGGAGAAATCCAATTTTACTTGTAGTGGTTACAGAGGGAGCCACAGAACCTAGAAACAAATTGTACCCCCCGGTCAGAGACTATATGGCGGGGCAGGCCATGTAGCTGAAAAATATGCTGAAAAAATATGCTGGTCACACGAGGAGCAGAGGGTAGACCAGGCAGAGGGACGAAATAGGACATTTTAGAAAAGCGATCCGTGACTACCCAGATCACGGTATTCCCAGGGGAAAAGGCGGGAGGTCAGTAATAAAATCCATGGCCACATGCGTCCAGGGACAATCGGGAACAGGCAGAGGCTGCAGCAGACCTGCCGGCATGAGATGGGAAGACTTGTTGCGGGCGCACGAAGTGCAAGACTCCACAAATTCACTAACATCTTTAGCGAGACTGGGCCACCAATAGAAACGGGAGATAAGAGAGTAAGATTTCTTAACTTCTGGGTGTCCTGCCACTCGAGAGCAATGTCCCCAATGCAGTATTTTCTTTCGTAGAACCGGGCGCACATAAGTCTTGCCCGAAGGGATTTGCTGCAATATACGGGGGCAGCAGAGATTAGCCTTTCAGGAGGGATAATATGCCGTGGTGCTGGTTCGTCTCCTACCACGTCAGAAGCACTGGAGAGGGCATCGGCCTTGACGCTTGTCTCCGCGGGGCGAAAATGAATCAGGAGGTTAAACCTGGAAAAGAATAAAGACGCTTGGCCGTCTGGAGGTAGAGGAGGTTTTAGTGGTCGGTTTAAATATTGACCGGGTGTCGAGCACCCTCCAGGAGATAGCGGCATTCTTCTAGGGCTAGCTTGATGGCCAGTAATTCCCTGTCTCCGATAGCTTAAGTTCTCTCAGCAGTGGAATAAGTTTTTGAGAATAATACTCATGTGAGGGTCTTGCTTTTGGGACCCTTTTGAGAAAGTACCGCTCCGGCTCCCACCGAGGAGGCATTGATTTCCCAAAAAGAAGGGTTTTTTTCTGTGTCCGGCCGTGTGAGTACGGGGCGGGGCGAACGCAGAAATTCATCTTGAGGAAAGCTTCTTCCGCCGCTGGTGGCCATAACCTCGGATTACTGCTCTTTTTGGTTAAAGCCACTATAGGAGACACCAGTGTGGAGAAGTGCGGCACAAACTGTCTATAATAGTTGGCGAAGCCCAGGAATCTTTGTATGGCTCAGAGGCCCATGGGTCTTGGCCACTGCAGGACGGCAGACAATTTGGCAGGATCCATCTGCAGGCCTTTGTCCTAAATAATGTAGCCGAGGAATGGAAGGCTTTGCTGATGGAACAGACATTTTTCGGGGTTTGGCATAGAGGGCGGGTTTGCCCTCAAACGCCGAAGGACCTGTCGTACATGGCTTATGTGGGATTCCAGATCGGGGGAAAAAATTTGAATATCGTCCAGATAGACAACGACACAGGAATACAGGAGGTCCCGGAATATGTCATTGACGAACTCCTGGAAAACTGCTGGAGCACTGCAGAGACCAAAGGGCATCACCAGGTACTTGAAGTACCCATCGCGGTTGTTAAAAGCCGTCTTCCATTCGTCCCCCTCTCGTATACGAATGAGATTATAAGCTCCCCGCAGATCCAGTTTAGAAAATATCCTGGCTCCCCGAAGTCGATTGAAGAGCTCAGTAATCAAAAGCAGAGGATACCGGTTCTTAATGGTATATCTTGTTGAGTGGAATCTAAGTAGGTCCCGGTTTTCACCAGAGCCCGCCGCAAAGCGGGATGGACATGCTGCGGCGGGAGTCTACCAGGTCGCTACCCCTGACATGACTTGCTTGCGGAGGCAGCCGAGGTGTAGCGTGGTAAAAAATCGTAAGGCAGGCTCATAGTCGGGGACAGGCAGAAGGTCAGGACAGGCGGCAATGGCTCGTGGTCGGGGACAGGCAGGAAGGTCTGATCTGGCGGCAAGATTCGTGCTCGAGGAACGGAAGCAAATGGTACAGTACACGGTAATCAGACAAGACTCAGGACCGCTTTCTCAATAGGCTATTGGCACTACAGATCCGGCAGGGTAACCAGGAAGAGGCAGGCTTAAATAGGGGCAGCGACCGGCACTAGCAAATTACTGGTGCGCTGGCCCTCTCAATTTAACACTGACGGCGTGCGCGAGCGCGCGCCCTAGGCAGCTAGGCCGCGATCGCCGTGGGACAGAGGCTGCAGCAGGAGCGTGGTCGGGTAAGTAGCCCGTGGGACAGATAGGGGAACGAGTGCGCCTGCGACCCGACATGCGGGTCGCAGCGCCGCTCGACAGCGGGGCACGGATGCGCCTGCGACCCCAGACGAGGGTCGCAGGGGCATCCGTGGGAAATTAGGTTTGTTAACTGTAGACTTTAACTATATTATTATCTTCTAAGTTCTTCCAAGTTGAAATTTAGATATTCAAAAATTGAGCACAGGTCTAGAGGTGTAAAGTTAAATCATGGCCATTGCTGTTAATTGATTTCCCTCCTTTCACTCAGAATTTTAATGCTATCATTAGTGTAATTTTTTTGGAGTGATTTATGAGTATTTTAGACATTTGTAGAACATTGGCAGATTATAATGATCATCATGGACAAGATAATTATGCAGATTTGAAGAGCAGCATGCCCTCAAGTCTGCACTGTTTTTTTTACGGTTTTGCAGAACTCTATTCATCTGTGTTGCACTGTACTTTTTTCTCTGTACATGGCAGAGAAAAAAAAAGCCTCTTTGGCCCGATGTTACCATCTGCTCTCCAGAGTTCCAGAATGTCTCTCAGCTGCCTCCTCCTTCTAGCAGATCAAAATCTCTGTTCATAGTAACAGTAGTTTCTAAGGTTTAAAAAAACAACAAATGTCCTTCCAGTCCAGTCTATTATCCTGCAGTGTTGATCCAGAGGAAGTGGAAAAAAAAAACATAAGTTTGAAGCCAATTGTCCAAATCTGGCAAATAAAATAAACCCTTGGATCTCCTCCAGAAATGTAGTCACTATAAGGGTATGTTCACACGGCGTTCAGCAATGTGCAAAATTGCGTGCTGCAAACGCTGTGCTGTAAGCGCTCATGAAATTACAGGCCTGCAAGCCCATAATTTCAATGCTAAAATGCTGTGTAAATAACCCAAGGCAGTTTTCTGCCTCCTATACCTTAACCCACTATGAGGCGTATACGTCTGCCATGAGGTGACATGTACAGATGCCCGCTAAATTACGATCATAAAACACGCGATGTGTGATTGACACTGCATATTTTACATTGAAATCTATTGCACATTGCTTTGGGCCGTACTTCAGCACGTAATTTGGCGAAATTACAACTGAAATATATGCAAAAATATGACCCAAAAGACGGCATGTGAACATACTTACTTGTAATATTATTTCATTCCAGAAATCCATGCAGGCCCCTTTTGGACTCTTTTAACCAGCTAGTGTGGTTGTGATTGAATATAAATTATGAACTGCATTAGGTTTTTTTTTAAATACTTTATTTTAAGTTTTTTGACAAATACAAAATGAATATTTGTACATTTGTGTTCAAAAGACATCAACTCAGTAGACATATAACTCATAACAGCAGAAAAAAATCTCCATACATTTGCTGAATACATTGATAAATATATTATTTTGCTTTAAGTATATTCCCTTATTTTTTTTAGAATTTATACTTTACTTCATAATGAATTTGAATTATGTACATTAAAAGTTAAGAAAACCAATGTAAGATATGGTTTATCAGAATTTTAACAACCTAACAAAACAGGACTTATATTTGCTGGATTTTTTTTGTATGTGTATTTACCTTGTCTAATGTGTATGAATATTCATTTTATTGGTTTAAACCGCTAAATGCCACAAAGAAAATAATACAATACAATACAAATACAACACAATACAAAGACTTGATAGACTTGTCTAGTAAATCATGTCCACTTTAATTTCTTGATAGCTTTTATTCAATTTATATAGTACAGGCACCGGGGTCCCCAACCCACTGGCACAATCCAAAACGAAACCCCAGTTATCCAAAGAAAGACTTTCAGTCTCGGAGCATTATTCAAATATTATCTATTTTATATCCAAACAATTGCATTAATAAACTTTCTTAGTGACTTTTATATAACCTGTGTTTCAACCGCTCTCACTAGTCCATGTCATGTGATTTAATGCCTCTGCGTCCTTATCCAGGTAACAATTTGGGCGATGTATGAACTTTGGCACCCACACCATAATTGTATTGCACAGATTAGTAGCGTAGAATGTGCCAAAAAATGAAAAACGTTCTTTGCAGGATATACATTTTCAATTTTAGTGCCAAACGACATTGCTCAGGCAGAAAAACTTTTAACCCTTGGTCTGGCTGTTCTAACTCTTATATGCCTAGTTTTGGCATCCTCCGGTCATAAATGTGAACGCCCCACATCTTAGGTGCATTTTGCGGCACCCGTTCCACATTGTAATGCACCTAAAATGTAGTGGTGCGACACGCCCCCAGAACACCCCCACATCTTGGGTGCATTACAAGGTGCAGCGAGTACCTCAATAATTTTGGAGCGCACCTGCTCATACATTTAGAGAACAGGGCTGCGTCAATATTTGGGCTGAAAGCACACTAGAATACTGGTGCATTCCGAAACATACATGTCGTCTTTATATTTTTCAGGCAGAATTCATATCATGTCCTCTTTCAGGGTTGTGTAGAAGGCTGCAATGTTTCAGGGACAGCCTCGTTTGTCAAGCACATCTGAGATTGTTAGTGCCCTCCTTAAATGGGACAGGTACACACCCATCATACAAAAATAGTTCTGTAATTACTATATTAGATCGCAACACAGCATATCAAACTTACATATATACACATATTACTGTTGCAAATAATAAAGAGTCCAAGTGTTACCTAGATAAGGACGCAGAGGCATTAAATCGCATGACATGGACTTGTGAGAGCGGTTGAAACACAGGTTATGTAAAAGTTACTAAGAAAGTTTATTATTGCAATTGTTTGGATATAAAATAGATAAAATTTGAATAATTCTACGAGACAAAGTCTTTCTTTGGATAACTGGGGTTTCGTTTTGGATTGTAATTGTCATTTATTGCAGCAGACAGTTTACCTGCATTTTCAAAAATTTGAAAAAACCCCTCTGAAGTAGGTACTCTACACTTTTTTAGTCTGGATTTTGGGCCCTAGTTGCTTATTGCATCCAAACTATAGGCAGGAATGCACAAATTCAGCAGATAAATGGATGTAACAGCAATAGGTTTTTTTTTGTTTTTTTTTGCAAGGTCGTTTTTTTAGTCTAAAATTAACATTTCCTTTCATAACAGAGGGAAGTTTTATTGATGAAAGTTTAGAAAATGAAGGGAAGAAATTGGGGAGCGACTAACTTTCCCCCGGCAGACAAAAGGTAAAATTTTTTTTTTAATTTACTTTTCATAGTATTAATTTGTCATGTTTTTATAAATGAAAAGTTAAAGGGGGGTTCTCACCATGATTTCACACCACTTATGATTTTACACTTCCTTTTTAGGGTTTTAAGGTGGGTTCTAAAACAGTGACTGGCTATCAGCTCTGCTATTCCTACTGAGTGTTATAGTGAGTTGAATGCTGGAGGTTTAAAATTGAGGTCAAAAGCTCCATGCTCTAAGGGCATGTCCCCCCGGGACAGGTTTTTACGCGGATTTCAGACGGTTTTCGGGGTTTTTAAAGTGTCTGTAAACCGGGGGTCAACCTTTTTCAGGGCTTCAATGGAAAATCCTTTTAGCAGTCCCCCGTGCATGGATTTTCCTCGGACAACCAAAAAAAAAAAACATTTATTCTTCCCCCCAAAATGAAATTGGTGGAAGGGGGTTGGGGTTGAATCCCCAAACTGGGAGAAAAGCTTGAATCCGCAAAAATGGGGAAAAAGCTTAATCCGCAAACTGCGTACCAAAAAACAGACCAAATGCGGTCGGGATTTCCCGACCCCGGTATTGGTCTTTGCGTGTAAAGGCCCCTAGGGGTTAAAGTTTGTCAAACATAGATAAACAAGCTTCTATTTTACTGATTAAACTCAGCAAGGGGGGCTCTCCATGGTCAGACAGGGCACTAAAGAATTTCAAAACAGGAGAGAGATAAAAATAACCTAGAAAGACTTGTTAAAAAAAGTAAATAAAATTTCTTTTAACTCCTAAACAAAACAAAATAAAAAGCAATTATTTGGTAATAATCTTTTACTTTTTCCTACATGTTCAAAAATTATTGTGGTAAAAAAAAAAAAATTTAATTTAAACTTTTTGTTAGAAAAAAATTTTTTTATGCTCAGTAAACTACTATGGAAAAGCAAAGAAAATGCACAGCTTTTTATTAAAGATGGAGTTGATAGAATTTTTAATTAAACTAAGGGGAAAGGGCCACACACAAGGTTTTTGTTTGGGCTATGAAAATCCGGGGCAGTAGTCTAAGTTGCATGGTTTTTTTTATGGGCAGATTATCCCCAAATGACACGTTTTGAAAAACTCGGGAAAATGCACAACCTCTGCCCTTCTTTTGGGCAGAACTGTGCAAATTTAGTGTTTTAAGGGGGAATGGCGAACCGCGAACCGTCCCCCCAAAAACCTTGAAAATAGGGTAAAAAAAACTGGCCAATTCTTAACAAATGTGTGGGCCCGTGCCCCTTTAAACCCTTCCCCCGGGCCCCAAAAAAAACGCCCCCCTCAAAAAATAATACTTCTCCCTTGGGAAAACCTTTTTTGTTAAAGGGTTTTTCCCCAATACAATCAATTCATCTTTCCCCAAATCCTGTCTTTTTGGTTTTTTTTTTGAATTCGCTGTTGACCCGGCTTTACTAGGGACTACTGCCTGGGGTTGGATTTAGACTGCCGAGGGCAGCAGGTCTGTACTAAAAGGGGCCATTTCTGGCACCTATTCGGAGAGAAACAAACAGGTCTTGGGACTATAGCGACCTAGAGCTGTGGAGCCCATACAAGAGGGGGTATCTAGGGAAAAGGGAGGGGGCACTGGGAATGGGGCATAATTGCAAAGTGAAATTGTTTTTTGCAAGATCTTTAACTTTAAAAACCCAAACCTTTATGAGACAACCCTTTTTATTTTTTTTTTTTTGTGTCACATTTCTTTAAGGGAAATTTTTTATTAGGGAAAGGTTATAAAAAGGGGGTTTTGGGCCCCGTCAGGGGGATTTATTCTTTTTTGTAAAAAAAGGGGGCCCCCATCCCGGGGCAGAATTTTGGGGGAAAAAATAAAATGAATTGTTTGGGTAAAAATTAGACAAGTTTAAAAGCAGCAAATCTGGGCATGGCCCCTTTGATAAAAACTTGGGAATTTTTTAACATCCTAATTAAAGTTATGTTTAATTCCCTAAACAAGACCCACATAATGGGTGTATGGGACTCATCCCGATCCAGTAATGTGAACAACTTTGGAAAAAAACCTTAAAGCACTCAATTTTACTAATTTTTAAATTTGGAAAAGGGTTTAAAATGGGGAAAATAAGTGGTAAGGGGCCCCAAGAAATTTTCTTTTAACCTTTAAAAACCTTGGACACCTTTGATACAGAAAAAAATATGTTGTACATAAGCAGCAATAAAGCAAATAACCAGCAGGGAAATTCCCGATTAAAGAATCCCCCGGTTTTTTTGACATCTTGTACAATGGTTTTGGGGACAATTCTGTCCCCTTTTGGTTTTCAGATTCCTCGGGAATTTCGGAGGGAAAACCCTGAAGGGAGCATGTAATTTTTACGTTTTGAACCGGGCCGATCCTCTCCCCTTCCCGAAACGGGGCCCGGGAGGGGAGTATTCCAACACAACAAACCAAAAACACCTTCAAAAAGACCACTGCCTAAATACTGCTGGACGGGCCAAACACGTCTCTAACCTAAACCCTATTGAGCATCTGGGGCATCCCAAATGACAGGTGAAAGCGCAAGGTCCTAACATCCACCCCGCTCTTTGAAGGAGTGAAAAAGGGGTTAAAGGGGAACTC
Organism: Phyllomedusa bahiana; assembly: GCA_025379985.1. Lineage (NCBI taxonomy): Eukaryota > Metazoa > Chordata > Amphibia > Anura > Hylidae > Phyllomedusa > Phyllomedusa bahiana. The sequence continues at coordinate 34,684 of JAODAL010041837.1, forward strand.
GTTTAAGCTCTAATTAAACCCCCATCCCCCAAAGAGTTTAAAAAAAGTGCCTTTTCAAATAATGGTTGCCACACAAAAACTTGAAACTTTGGGGCACAAATTTTTTAAAAATTTTTTTTTAGGGGTTTTTCTCACATTTGTTTTCCAGCCGTTTAGACAATTGGCGGTAGATGTGGGGTTATTTTTTGGGGGGGCACCAAATATAAACTGTTAAAACAAGCGTAAAAACTGCCCAAATTTTTAATTTTATTTTGGAAAAAGGGGGGGAGAAAACCCACACGGGCCCCTGTTGGTTGAAAAAAAATCCTTTAATTTTGCTTTTGACCCCCGAGTCTTGAGAAAGCAAAAAGGTTTTTTTTTGCCAAGCCCTTTTCTCTCATTTTACAGACCAACGCTGTTTCGGATTTTTGTCCCTCTTCATGCCCAAAATTTGAGAAGATACTGGCTGGGTGTGTGGAGGGATCGGTAGCTCAGGGAAAGGGGAAAATTTTCCCCTTTAAAGAAGCAAAACCCAAAAGAACGGCTTGTAGAGAATTTTTTTTTGGCCTTTTTCCCCCCTACTTAGCATCTGCATATCAAAGGCTTTAATTTGGGAAAGGGGGTGAGAAGCCCACAGCGCCCTCTGTTGGGTTTTAACAAATCCTCAAATTTTCTTTTTTACCCACCGAGTCTTGGAAAAAACAAAAAGGATTTTTTAGCCAAAACCCGTAAACTCTCATCTACAGAAAAAACGCTGTTTCAGGGTTTTTGGCCCTCTTCAGTGGGAGAAATAAGAGGGAA